>WNWK01003795.1:0-156249 GCA_009830355.1 Cherax destructor
GTGTGTTAGTGTAGTGGTCAGTGTGTTAGTATAGTGGTCAGTGTGTTAGTGCAGTGGTTAGTGTGTTAGTGTAGTGGTCAGTGTGTTAGTATAGTGGTCAGTGTGTTGAGTGTAGTGGTCAGTGTGTTAGTGCAGTGGTCAGTGTGTTGAGTGTAGTGGTCAGTGTGTTGAGTGTAGTGGTCAGTGTGTTAGTGCAGTGGTCAGTGTGTTAGTGTAGTGGTCAGTGTGTTAGTGTAGTGGTCAGTGTGTTAGTGTAGTGGTCAGTGTGTTAGTGTAGTGGTCAGTGTGTTAGTGCAGTGGTCAGTGTGTTAGTGTAGTGGTCAGTGTGTTAGTGTAGTGGTCAGTATGTTAGTGTAGTGGTCAGTATGTTTAGTGTAGTGGTCAGTGTGTTGAGTGTAGTGGTCAGTGTGTTAGTGTAGTGAAGGTTATCTGAACGTTTTCCATATCTGCAGTGTCTCCAACCTTGAATGTTACTGTTTTTCTCAAGGATGGGATGATAACATTTTTTCTCATCCTTGAATGTGAGAGCCTCTGACATTACCACTCCTATATCTTTCACACTATACTTCCACTTTAACAAGTGAATCGTTTAACTTCCCTTTTTGCTTCATTCCCGTCTTTATTTCCTCAGTTTTTCCATGGTGTACCAAGAAAAATTTGTCTTCAATAAACATTGTGGTCAGTGACCCACTGCCAGATTAGTTTATATCAGCTTGTAGGTTCACTGTGTCCTGTTGGACAACACTCATAAATTTTAAGATCGTCTGCAAAGTTTGTTACAGTGCTGTGATTTATCTGTACAGGTATGCCGGCCGAAGAGAGTTCTTCACTGTGACAGCTCCCGATTTCACTCGATTAACTTGAGTTTTACTTGTAAGGAAATTAAATATTCATGTGCCCGCTTTTACAGTTTTTACACGCCTCTAGTGGGTTATTACTCTATGGTCGCACTTGTGGAAGCCTTTTGCCAAGTCTGTGTACACTATATAGCTTATCTTCCAGTGCATACAAGACTGTCCTAATGATCTAGCAATTGCTTCAAACTCTTGTTGGCCCGGGATGTGACTGGCAATCTTGCTTCTTAAGACGCCAACAAAGATGTACATAATATTTGACGTAGCTTTACTGTTACGTTTATGGAGTGAGGTTATAGTTACGGTTTTAATAACGGAGGAATAACATTGGTGTCCAGGTTACTTCTCAATCCAGTATTTCAAGCAGCTGATTGTTTTTTCTTGTAGTTGTTGACGAATATGGCGTTCCAAAACTCTGAGCCTGGGGCAGAGTCCATGGACTCTCTGAGTCCATGGACATACTTTTTCAAGTGAGAAGGGATGGATTTGAGAGGGACCTGACCTTGAGGATCTAGGGAATTGGATCTGTGCTCAAGTTCCCTGAAATAAGTCTGAATACCTTCCATCCTCCCACCATCCCACAGGCGCTGTATAATCCCTACGAGTTTAGCGCTCCTCATAATAATGATGATGGAGGGAGGACTGGGGCTCTGGGTGTGACAATAGTGAATAAAATATTGTTGTTTCTGGTCTGAGACCTGGCGGCGGGGGGCGCTCACCCCTGCCTGGTCTGAAACCTGGCCGCGGGAGGCGCTCACCCCTGCCTGGTCTGAGACCTGGCCGCGGGGGGCGCTCACCCCTGCCTGGTCTGAAACCTGGCCGCGGGAGGCGCTCACCCCTGCCTGGTCTGAGACCTGGCCGCGGGGGGTGCTCACCCCTGCCTGGTCTGAAACCTGGCCGCGGGAGGCGCTCACCCCTGCCTGGTCTGAAACCTGGCCGCGGGGGGTGCTCACCCCTGCCTGGTCTGAAACCTGGCCGCGGGAGGCGCTCACCCCTGCCTGGTCTGAGACCTGGCCGCGGGGGGCGCTCACCCCTGCCTGGTCTGAGACCTGGCCGTGGGGGCGCTCACCCCTGCCTGGTCTGAAACCTGGCCGCGGGGGCGCTCACCCCTGCCTGGTCTGAAACCTGGCCGCGGGGGCGCCCACCCCTGCGACACTTGAAACTAAAATATGATATATTTCACTGGATTTATTACAGTGGGTTTCAAATAAGGTTCCTTGATGCTGGTGAGTGGCTCTTGATCCAGGGAATTGGATCTGTGCTCCAGTTCCCTGAATACCTTCCACATCCCCCCACAGGCGCTGTATAATCCTATGGGTTTAGCGCTTCCCCCTTGATTATAAGAATAATTACAGTGGATTTATGGTGTCAGAGGATTTATTATACTGGGTTCATACTGACAGAGGATTTATTACATTGGATTAGTGCTGCTAGAGGATTTATTCTCGGTGTTGAAACCAGTGTCAGTCATTACCAACAGTGTTCAGTTACCTAAGGGGCAGGGAGGACGGGCAGGGGTAAGGGGCAGGGAGAAAGGGCAGGGGTAAGGGGTCGGGAGAAAGGGCAGGGGTATGGGGTCGGGAGAAAGGGCAGGGGTAAGGGGTCGGGAGAAAGGGCAGGGGTAAGGGGTCGGGAGAAAGGGCAGAGAGGACGGGCAGGGGAAAAGGGCAGGGAGGACGGGCAGGGGGGAGGGGTATGCCTGAGCTGGTGCATTACCGGTTGTTGAATAATGCAGGGAGGGGGAGAGGGAGGGGTGGGGGTACGAGAGGGGAAATGAGGGGAAGGAGACCCAAGAGGTAATGAGGCGTAGGAACACTCTGGATACATTGACAGGTATGTTACAGGTAACTCAAAGAGAACACTGTCAACATGCGGGGACCAAGACTCTTCAACCTGCTACCAGACGATATCAACCTGCTACCAGCAGATACCAACATGCTACCAGCAGATACCAACCTGTACCAGCAGATACCAACCTACCACCAGCAGATACCAACCTGCTACAGCAGATACCAACCTGCTACCAACAGATACCAACCTGCTACCAGCAGATACCAATCTGCTACCAACAGATACCAACCTGCTACCAACAGATACCTACCTGCTACCAGCAGATACCAATCTGCTACCAGCAGATACCAACCTGCTACCAGCAGATACCAATCTGCCCTCAGCAGGTACCAACCAGCTACCAGCAGATACCAACATGCTGCCAGCATATATCAACCTGCTGAAAGCATATACCAACCTGCTACCAGCAGATACCAACCTGCACCAGCAGATACCAACTATTGCAGAAACAAGTGTAGAAGTTTACAAGAGGAAACTGTAATCACTACCTCCAACAGGTACTGATCAACCAGGCTGTAATGGATATATGTGCCAGGAGGTCACCAGCACCAACAGCCTGGTTGACCAGCCTCAGGGTATGCTGCCAGGTTAGAGGTATATCTCTAGTATGCTGCTTTTTTGTTACCTCCATAATACATTTCTTACACAATATAACATTCCAGCAGGTACTGGAGTCACCCAGCATAACATTCCAGCAGGTACTGGAGTTACCCATCATAACATTCCAGCAGGTACTGGAGTCACCCAGCATAACATTCCAGCAGATGATTAGCATAACATTCGAGGTACAGTTACACAGCATAACATTCCAGCAGGTACTGGAGTTACACAGCATAACATTCCAGCAGGTACTGGAGTCACACATCATAACATTCCAGCAGGTACTGGAGTCACCCAGCATAACATTCCAGCAGGTACTGGAGTCACCCATCATAACATTCCAGCAGGTACTGGAGTTACCCAGCATAACATTCCAGCAGGTACTGGAGTTCACCCAGCATAACATTCCAGCAGGTACTGGAGTTACCCATCATAACATTCCAGCAGGTACTGGAGTTACCCATCATAACATTCCAGCAGGTACTGGAGTCATTATTCCAGCAGGTCTGGAGTACATAACATTCCAGCAGGTACTGGAGTCACCCATCATAACATTCCAGCAGGTACTGGAGTTACCCATCATAACATTCCAGCAGGTACTGGAGTCACCCATCATAACATTCCAGCAGGTACTGGAGTTACCCATCATAACATTCCAGCAGGTACTGGAGTTACACAGCATAACATTCCAGCAGGTACTGGAGTCACCCATCATAACATTCCAGCAGGTACTGGAGTTACCCAGCATAACATTCCAGCAGGTACTGGAGTCACCCAGCATAACATTCCAGCAGGTACTGGAGTTACACAGCATAACATTCCAGCAGGTACTGGAGTTACACAGCATAACATTCCAGCAGGTACTGGAGTTACACAGCATAACATTCCAGCAGGTACTGGAGTTACACAGCATAACGTTCCAGCAGGTACTGGAGTTACACATCATAACATTCCAGCAGGTACTGGAGTTACACAGCATAACATTCCAGCAGGTACTGGAGTCACCCAGCATAACATTCCAGCAGGTACTGGAGTGTCTTGCACAATATAACATTCTAGTATAGTGTGGGCGTCATACTGTGGGCAGTTTAGTGTGGGCGTCATACTGGGGGCAGTATAGTGTGGGCGTCAAACTTCGGGGAGCGTATTGTGAGCGGTGTAGTGTGGGCGGCATAGTGTGGGCGTTGTAGTGTGGGTGAAGTAGTGTGGGCGGTGTAGTGTGAGTGGAGTAGTGTGGGCGGTGTAGTATGGGAGGTGTAGTGTGGGTGGAGTAGTGTGGGCGGTGTTGTAGTGTGAGCGGTGTAGTGTGGGCAGTGGAGTGTGGGCGGCGTAGTGTGGGCGGCAAGCAGCAGAAGGGGCAGTATTGATCGTGGTGGGAAGATGACCTCTGAGACTGTACCCCTTCCCCAGTACTGTACCCCTTCTCCAGCACTGTACCCCTTCCCCAGCACTATACCCCTTCTCCAGCACTGTACCCCTTCCCCAGTACTGTACCCCTTCTCCAGCACTGTACCCCTTCCCCAGCACTATACCCCTTCTCCAGCACTGTACCCCTTCCCCAGCACTGTACCCCTTCTCCAGCACTGTACCCCTTCCCCAGCACTATACCCCTTCTCCAGCACTGTACCCTTTCCCCAGCACTGTACCCCTTCCCCTTCTCCAGCACTGTACCCTTTCCCCAGCACTGTACCCCTTCCCCAGCACTGTACCCTTCTCCAGCACTGTACCCCTTCTCCAGCACTGTACCCCTTCCCCAGCACTGTACCCCTTCCCAGCACTGTACCCCTTCTCCAGCACTGTACCCCTTCCCCAGCACTATACCCATTCTCCAGCACTGTACCCTTTCCCCAGCACTGTACCCTTCCCCCTTCTCCAGCACTGTACCCTTTCCCAGCACTGTACCCTTCCCCAGCACTGTACCCTTCTCCAGCACTGTACCCCTTCCCCGACACTGTACCCTTTCCCATCACTACCCCTTCCCAGCACTATACCCTTCCCCAGCACTGTACCCTTCCCAGCACTCTATCCCTTTCCCGTCACTGTACCCCTTCCCCATCACTGTACTCCTTCCCATCACTGTACCCCTTCCCATCACTACCCCTAGCCATCACTACCTCTTCCTCAGCACTGTACCCCTACCCATCACTACCTCTTCCCCATCACTGTACCCCTTCCCCAGCACTGTACCCCTTCCCCAGCACTGTACCCCTTCCCCAGCACTGTACCCCTTCCCCAGCACTGTACCCTTCCCCAGCACTGTACCATACCCTTCACTGTACCCCTTACCCAGCACTGTACCTCTTCCCCAGCACTGTACCCCTTCAGCACTGTACTCCTTCCCCGTTACTGTACATTTTCTTCACTTTGCCCCTTCCCCAGGACTATACCCCTTTCCCAGCACTGTACCCTTCCCCGTCACTATACTCCTTACCTATCACTGTACCCCTTACCCAGCACTGTACTCCTTCCTCAGCACGGTACCCCTTCTCCAGCACTGTACCCCTTCCCCATCACTGTACCCTTTCTTCACTGTACCCCTTCCTTAGCACTCTACCCTTTCCCGTCACTGCACCCCTTCCCCGTCACTGTACCCCTTCCCCAGCACTGTACCCTAACGCATCACTACCCCTTACCCATCACTGTACCCCTTCCCCAGCACTGTACCCCTTCCCCATTAATGTATCCCTTCCCCATCACTGCAGCACTGCTTGTACCCCTTCCCCATCACTGCAGCACTGCCTGTACCTTCTCCACCACTGTAACACTGTACCCCTTGCCCATCACTGCAGCACTGCTTGTACCTCTTCCCCATCACTGCCTCTACTTCCCATTTCCTGCATATTTATTTTTTCAACACCGACCATCTCTCACCAAGGCAGGGTGTCCCCAAAAAAGAAAAAGCACTTTCACCATCATTCACTCCATCATTCTCTTGCCAGAGTGGCGCCGATACTTCATTTCACATCTGCAGGTGTCCCCCCACCCCTTTTTGAAAGTGCCAGCAATGTACTGTCCACCTCCAACACTGAAGACCTGCCGCAGTTTGGTAAATGATTTAAAATCACTTGTTTCATGATTTCATTGCTATGTAGACTGCTTGTGGAGGCGGGTATTCAAACTGGAGGAGGCTGAAATTAATCCTTCAGATACCACTCCTACGAGTGTCCTCGGATCACGAGAAAAACATGTAGCTACGCTGCATGCGTGATCTTTGAAGGATCGCTGGCTCACAGGTAAGGTGATGCGTATATATATATATATATATATATATATATATATATATATATATATATATATATATATATATATATATATATATATATATATATATATATAATTCACGCACACGCGAACCCGCACTCACAAACGAACACCCACATATGAACACCCCACAATTGAACACCCACATATGAACACCCCATCCCCACACACACTATATGAACACCCCCATCCCCACACACCCACATATGAACACCCCACAATTGAACACCCACATATGAACACCCCCATATGAACACCCCCATCCCCACACACCCATATATGAACACCCCATCCCCACACACCCACATGAACACCCCCATCCCCACACACCCACATATGAACACCCCCATCCCCACACCCACATATGAACACCCCCATCCCCACACACCCACTTATGAACACCCCCATCTCCACACACCCACATATGAACACCCCCATCCCCACACACCCACATATGAACACCCCTATCCCCACACACCCACATATGAACACCCCCATCTCCACACACCCACATATGAACACCCCCCATCCCCACACACCCACATATGAACACCCCATCCCCACACACCCACATACGAACACATAAGGCGCACATCAATTAAATAACTGCTGCAGCATATGGGCGCCTGCCAAACCTGACAATAGCATTCCGACATCTCAGTAAGGAATTGTTCAAGTCTCAGTATACCGTGTATGTCAGGCCTATACTGGAGTATGCAGCACCAGTTTGGAACCCACACCTGGTCAAGCGTGTTAAGAAATTAGAGAAAGTGCAAAGGTTTTCAACAAGACTAGTCCCGGAGCTAAGGGACATGTCCTACGAGGAGAGGTTAAGGGAAATCGACCTGACGACACCGGAGGACAGGAGAGAGAGGGTGGACATGATAACGACATATAAAATACTGAGAAGAATTGACAAGGTGGACAGAGACAGGATGTTCCAGAGATGGGACACAGCAACAAGGGGACACAATTGGAAGTTGAAGACTCAGATGAGCCAAAGGGATGTTAGGAAGTATTTCTTCAGTCATAGAGTTGTCAGGAAGTGAAATAGTCTGGAGAGTGATGTAGTGGAGGCAGGATCCATGCATAGCTTTAAGAAGAGGTATGATAAAGCTCACGGAACAGGGAGAAAGTGACCTAATAGCGACCAGTGAAGAGGCGGGGCCAGGAGCTATGAATCGACCCCTGCAGCAACAATTAGGTGAGTACATACCCACAGAGAGAGTTACTATCTTGTTATAAGAGTGTGAAAGGGAAGCATGTTAAAGATTTTGCACTCTGGCAGGAACTTGTACAATGGGAGGTAAATCCTACTCATTATCATACTCTCATTATACACACATCTTTGCCTAGCAGTGTGTTTGTTAATAGTTGTTAATCATGTAATATTTGTTAATATTGGAAGGCTGACAGGGACCAATAACAGATGTAACAGTCAGGTGTATAAGGAACGTAAGTTACAAGTGAGCCTAATTTTAATCACATCTGCAGCCTTTAAAAAGTGTCTTGTAATTAAATCAGTACACCTGTGTGTAAACAGGTGTCGTTATTACACTGATGATAGACTTACCTTGTGGAAGCACCCGACACCTGTGCGCTCTCTCGCTTTCTCTCTCTATTTCTGTCTGTCTGTCTCTCTCTCTCTCTCTCTCTCTCTCTCTCTCTCTCTCTCTCTCTCTCTCTCTCTCTCTCACACACACACACACACACACACACACACACACACACATAAAACAATTTCTTCCACAACTAATTCACAACCTACACAGCCCAAAGCTAATTCGAACCTTCCAATAAGTCCATCAGTCTCTTCAAGATTGATGGACTGACTACATCGACTCCAGACTGAGGGACTGATTACCTTAAACTCCTGATCTTCACCATTCTTCTTCGTATAGGACTGATGAAGCCACTGTGTGGCGAAACGTTTCCTCAGTAAAGATAAGTGTTGCAGATGTGTCTAATTTATGAACTTGTCGGTTCTCTGAAATATTTATCAATATTTGTCTTAAGTAGAAGATAGATTCTGTGGTGGATCAGTTGTTGATTGGTGTGTGTGTGTGTCTGTCTGTAATGTGTGTATGTGTGTGTGTATAATATTTGTGTGTGTTTATGGGTGAGTGTATGACGATTGGTTTTGAGGTAGTGTGGTGGCTGGCCACCATAAAGCCCCAGTCTCACATAAAACTGCTCATGAACGCAAGAGGTGGAGTGTGTGCTGGTTGGTTGGGTGTGTGGTTGACGAGCCTGGCTCATGGCCGGGCTCCGGAAGTACAAAAACTCTGGTAACTCATCAAAGGTATTGAATTAAGAGGTGTAATTGACAGTCATATAAACCAAATCTTCGGGTGAGGGAAAACATGATATTCAACGAGGATAAATTTCAGATACTTAGCTATGGAAAAATAGAAAAGCAACTGCAGAGAGAGAGAGAGAGTAGAGAAGTACTAATTGAAACCACTTACTAGAATGGTAGAAGAATGTTAGGCACTTAGCAGAGAGAACACATTAAGTGATGCAAGTCCTCTTTCATGTTTTGTTCTTTAATAATGGTACGAGATTTGTTCTTCTCTGTTTACTCTCAACTTTTGCTGTATCTTGTGTAGTTAAGGGATCACAAGTTGATAGTAGTATATTAAGAGGCCCCTAATAACATGTTCATTTTTCCACAATAATCTACCTTGTCCATAATTACTATCGTATTTGCTTTGTTTAGTAAGGTGAAGTCCAGGATCTTTCCTTAATTCATGGTATAACTTAAATCTTTGAGGACAATTGTGTTGCAGAGGTGTGTTGCAATTAACACATCAGAAGCTTGTAGTGTTGCAAAAGTAAGTAGGAAGTCCAATCAGAACAGTTCAGGGAAACGTTCTAGCGAACGTTCCCCTGAACTATTCTGCTTGGACTTCCTACTCATTTTTGGCCTAGAGCTATTATTCAACTCGATTGTTTTTGCGATTAGTGCATCATATTTCACATTTCCATTGAAATTCTTCTGACCACAGAAGCAGTGTGTCCAGGTCTCTTTGAATACTTAACACTCACTCATGCATGCTGCATATCTCCCTAATTTTGTGTCGTCAACAAACTGTATAGTCCTGTATATTATCTCAACTTGTAGACATTCTTACCTCTGCTTCTATAGCCGGGGTTGTTGTAAACAAACATCTCAGTTATAAACCAACAAAGCCATTTCTATTCTCCACTTTAAGGAATTCATAAAAGAACAGGTATAATATGCACCTATCTTTAGTGAACAAAGATGTCTGGTACAAATATATTTATAGTCTGTATTGGAACTAATAGTCACAGTTTAAACATAATTGAAGAAATATCTGATGCCGAGTTTGTCAACCTGAGTGTAAGGTAAACAGCCCACAGTATTTCGTTATTCTAACTCTAATACTAGACTAATCTTATGAAAGATGCATATCACACGTTTTAATACCCTCACAAGTATCAAGGTGTATTACTCACTAGTATATGTCGACAAACCAACACAGTGCGTGTGTGTGAAGAGACATGATCAATGATCGTGACCATACATTACAGTGGGTAGACACCAGCAGGACAGTCGGACACAAATTCTATTCACATCCTAGCGTAGACTGAGTCCACAAAAACTGGGCAAAGACTAGGATCACTCTTTAGTACACAACAGCTTCCTGAGACTTGAGTCCACACCACGCACCCCCAGTTTGAAGTCCTCACAGGGCGGTGTGTAGTGTGTACTCACCTATTTGTGGTTGCAGGGGTCGAGTCACAGGTCCTGGCCCCGCCTCTTCATTGGTCGCTATTAGGTTTGTGTGTGTGTGTTTTGAACACTGAACTAGACACTTGAGTATCTTTATTGTGGAAACATTTCTCCAACCAGTAGCTTCCTCAGTCCCATACAGAGAAGAATGATAGAAGATCAGAAGGAGTTTGAAGTAATCAGTCCCTCAGCCTAGAGTCGATGTAATCAGTCCATCAGTCTTGAAAAAGAGCGCAGCACATGTTTATATACAGCAGACAAGTGAGGTGAAGCAGTCGTAGGCGGCGTCACCTTGTACAAATCCACAGGTAGAAGGAGGTCATGCCTGAAGGTTAGGCAAGTGAAGAATTCCCTGTATCAAGATCCCAAGATGTTGCTGTGTCTGACAGGAATGTAGATAAAATAGTTCAGAGAACAGACAGGGTGATGAATTAGACACATGTGCAACAAGATCTAGTTCATCAACCTATCGGTTTTCTGGACCAGTTATCTACACGGTAGGCACCTAAAGTCAGTACCTGACCACCCAGGCTGTGATTCGTGCATTATTTTACCTTCGGCCAGCAGTAACAGCCTAGTTGATCAGACCCTGATCCACCACAAGGCCTGGTCAAGGACCTGGCAGCGGGGACATTGTCCCCCGAGCCACCCTCCAGGTATACGGATACTGAGAGAGAGAATAGTGACCTGACCCCTTGACCTCGGGTCAACAATATCATCAGAATTTTTAAAGGGCGGTGGACCGGTAAGCCAGCGGAAGGCCTCGGTCAGATGACCAAAAGCTCCAACGGTGGGTCATCTAAGACCCACGTCAGGAAACACTTTTCCTGTTTCCTGACTAACCTAACCTAACCTCGAAAGCCAGTTCTAGTTACTTGCAAAGCCAGTTTTCGTTACTTTGGAAGTCAACTCTAGTTACTTTCAAAGCATATCGTGACCTAGTAGATGGTAGATAAGCGTGTCATGACCTGGAAGACTGTAGAGAAGCGTGTCTTGACCTGGAAGACTGTAGAGAAGTGTGTCTTGACCTGGAAGACTGTAGAGAAGCGTGTCTTGACCTGGAAGACTGTAGAAAAGCGTGTCTTGACCTGGAAGACTGTAGAGAAGCGTGTCTTGACCTGGAAGACTAGAGAAGTGTGTCTTGACCTGGAAGACTGTAGAGAAGCGTGTCTTGACCTGGAAGACTGTAGAAAAGTGTGTCTTGACCTGGAAGACTGTAGAGAAGCGTGTCATGACCTAGAAGACTGTAGAGAAGCGTGTCTTGACCTGGAAGACTGTAGAGAAGCGAGTCTTGACCTGGAAGACTGTAGAGAAGCGTGTCTTGACCTGGAAGACTGTAGAAAAGCGTGTCTTGACCTGGAAGACTGTAGAAAAGCGTGTCTTGACCTGGAAGACTGTTGAGAAGCGTGTCTTGACCTGGAAGACTGTAGAGAAGCGTGTCTTGACCTGGAAGACTGTAGAGAAGCGTATCTTGACCTGGAAGACTGTAGAAAAGCGTGTCTTGACCTGGAAGACTGTAGAAAAGCGTGTCATGACCTGGAAGACTGTAGAAAAGCGTATCTTGACCTGGAAGACTGTAGAAAAGCGTGTCTTGACCTGGAAGACTGTAGAAAAGCGTGTCTTGACCTGGAAGACTGTAGAAAAGCGTGTCTTGACCTGGAAGACTGTAGAAAAGCGTGTCTTGACCTGGAAGACTGTAGAGAAGCGTATCTTGACCTGGAAGACTGTAGAAAAGCGTGTCATGACCTGGAAGACTGTAGAAAAACGTGTCTTGACCTGGAAGACTGTAGAAAAGCGTGTCTTGACCTGGAAGACTGTAGAGAAGCGTGTCATGACCTGGAAGACTGTAGAAAAGCGTATCTTGACCTGGAAGACTGTAGAAAAGCGTGTTATGACCTGGAAGACTGTAGAGAAGCGTGTCATGACCTGGAAGACTGTAGAGAAGCGTATCTTGACCTGGAAGACTGTAGAGAAGCGTGTCTTGACCTGAAAGACTGTAGAGAAGCGTATCTTGACCTGGAAGACTGTAGAGAAGCGTGTGTTGACCTGGAAGACTGTAGAGAAGCGTGTGTTGACCTGGAAGACTGTAGAGAAGCGTGTCTTGACCTGGAAGACTGTAGAGAAGCGTGTCTTGACCTGGAAGACTGTAGAGAAGCGTGTCTTGACCTGGAAGACTGTAGAGAAGCGTGTCTTGACCTGGAAGACTGTAGAAAAGCGTGTCTTGACCTGGAAGACTGTAGAAAAGCGTGTCTTGACCTGGAAGACTGTAGAAAAGCGTGTCTTGACCTGGAAGACTGTAGAAAAGCGTGTCTTGACCTGAAAGACTGTAGAAAAGCGTGTCTTGACCTGGAAGACTGTAGAAAAGCGTGTCTTGACCTGGAAGACTGTAGAAAAGCGTGTCTTGACCTGGAAGACTGTAGAAAAGCGTGTCTTGACCTGGAAGACTGTAGAAAGCGTGTCTTGACCTGGAAGACTGTAGAAAAGCGTGTCTTGACCTGAAGACTAGAAAGCGTGTCTTGACCTGGAAGACTGTAGAAAAGCGTGTCTTGACCTGAAGACTAGAAAAGCGTGTCTTGACCTGGATGACTGTAGAAAAGCGTGTCTTGACCTGGAAGACTGTAGAAAAGCGTGTCGTGACCTGGAAGACTGTAGAAAAGCGTGTCTTGACCTGGAAGACTGTAGAAAAGCGTGTCGTGACCTGGAAGACTGTAGAGAAGCGGGTCTACCTACTTTGCGAAAGCGGCGATGCGTAGCTGGTGATAAGAGGTGGGAGGGGGGGAGGGGGAAGAGAGGGAGGGGGAAGGTAGAGAGGGAAGAGGAAGGTAGAGAGGGAGGGGGTAGGTAGATAGGGAGGAGGATGATAGAGAGGGGGGGGGACTTAGGTCGATAGTGCTTATATGAAGCACAGTGTCTCAAGTTCCTCTCAGGCGAAGTGCACGGCTACCTGAATTGGTGGGTGGGTGGTTGAGTGGGATGTGGCTGGTTGAGTGGGATGTGGCTGGTTGAGTGGGACGTGGCTGGCTGAGTGGGACGAGGGTGGTTGAGTGGGACGTAGGTTGTTGAGTGGGACGTGGGTGGTTGAGTGGGACGTGGGTGGTTGAGTGGGACGTGGGTGGTTGAATGGGTCGTGGGTAGTTGAGTGAGACGTGGCTGGTTGAGTGGTTGCATGTGTATGTTGATGAATTGGTGCAGCGGGCCTCCAGCAGCAACAGCCTGGTTGACCAGGCAAGCACCAGACGAGCCTGGCCCATGGCCGGCCTCAGAGAGTAGAGAAACTCTCGAAACTCTTCAAAGGAATATCCTCTATGACACAACACCATGGTATCGTCTCTGACACATTATGGTATCTGTGTACAGTGGGATATCTTTTACAACTTCATTACTAATAATTATTTATCATGACCGTCCTCCACTAGTGGACCCCGTTACCAGTAGACGTCAGCCTGCTCCCAGCTGACGTCAGCCTGCTCCCAGCTGACGTCAGCCTGCTCCCAGCTGACGTCAATTTGCTACCAGCAGACGTCAGCCTGCTCCCAGCAGACGTCAGCCTGCTCCCAGCAGACGTCAACCTGCTACCAGCAGATCATATTCGCTGTCTGGATGGCGGGTCAAGGGCTTTCACACAGTCCCTAGTCTTCATCAGAAGCTTGCAAAATGAGACAATAAGAGGGGAAAGATCCAGGCTTATTTTTATATGATTATTTTGTGTTTACATGTATGTATAGTGTATATCTAAATGTATGTATAATGTTTGTATCTACATATAAAATTTATGTATCTGAAGTAATGTTCATATTAATTGGGGCAGTGATGAATTAAGACGTTTGGAAAATGTTTTATGAAAAATACACGACAGTGATATGACAGATAATTGATTTAATAAGAGATATGCCTACCCTTTGCTATTATAAGCATTGCTACACTTTGACATAGAATCGACCAATGTTGAACACATTTTGGAAAGTTCTTCGTCGTGCTTGCAGCTCCTAATACCAGCAGCAGTTAGCAGGTCTGTCTCACGATCCTGCGTTTGGTTATTGCCCATAGATTCTCAGTTGTGTTGAAGTCAGGAGAGTTTCCAGACCAATTTAGAACGCTTAGTCCACTCTCTCCGAAGAATGTCAGCATTTTTCTGGAAGTGTGGCATGGAGCAATATCCTGCTGGAAAATGCCTTCTCCATCAGGAGTCTTTATCCACAATGGGAAGCAAGTGAGTTGCCAGGACTGCCTTGTATTTGTCACTGTTCATCGTTCCCTCAACAATAACAAGCCGTCCAGGGCCTTTACAGTAAAACTACCTCAAAACATCTTCTAAGGTTGGTGTTTTGGCGCTTGTTGAATGTGTCCATTCGGTCTCACTATCACTGATCTGTACCCAGGTACAGATCGAGTGCCCACCACAGTAGCTGTTTCTCCATAGCTGCATTCTATAACACTTTCTTTACCAGCTTTCTGGCAGTTCTGCCAACCTCAAGGAACCTTTGTTGAATAGTTGAAGAATCAACATTTACACCACCTCAAGCCAAATCTCTCTGTAGATCTTTGCTGGTTTTCTTGGGATCCTTCACACTATTTCTTATGATAACCCTGTCATCGCCGCAGCGCTCCACAATCACCAGTGTCGTCACCTCTCTTCAGAATCCCACTAACAGTTTACTTTACTAGGCTCAAATTTTCAGCAATCTGTCTGCTACTCAAATCAGCATGTTTTTTAGGAGTTATAATATTTGCATGCTTCCTAGGTGTAACGTCTATCATGAATTTCAGCAGTAGTCATGAATTGAAGGGTAAAATTTTAGCAAAACCATATTCACTCACATAGCATGCTTTCAGAAATAGCCTTACAGAACAACAGCTGTTGTAGCACTGACGAGAGTCTCAGGGTAACACCACAGCTGGATGGTTGCCAAAAGTCAGTAACGTATGTATTCATACAGGTATGCCTGTATGAATGATGTATAACGTATGTAATAATACCTACAGGTATGCTTGTATGAATGTATAACATTTATATTTGTACCTGCAGGTATGCTTGGCATATAACGGGAGGGATGCTGGATCGGGATCTGACTTTCTGGTGAGTTGATGAACACGTTTTTATCTTACTAATGTTTTATTACCTCGTGAGTCTTCCCTCTTTATTATTATTCTTTTTTTATTATTAGTATTACTACTGCTATTACAATTATTACTACTACTTCTATTATTACTAATTTTAGTGTTATTACTAATTCTACTACCACTACTACTGCTGCCACTACTGTTTTTTTTCATTATTATTTCATTATTCTTGTATGGATATACTGTGAAGGTACCTTAGACAAGATTGGTATGTGGGGTACGATGTACTTTGTATCGTAGAGACAGTAAACGTTTATACAAGAATGGTATACAGTATACCAACAAGATGAAAATTAAGACACATGTGCAACATCTGGGTATCTTTAATGTAGACGTTTCGCCCTCCAGTGGCTTTATCAATACAAATTATAGGACATAATTTGAAGACAGTAGAACTGTATACAAAAGATGAGGTAATCAGTGCCTCAGTCTTGGAGTTGGTGTAAACAGCACCGTAGTCGTGGAGTTACTGGAGCAGAGGCCAGGAGGCTGGCGCTTATATACTAACGTCAGGTGGAAAGGGACGGGTAGCAGACGAGGGCATAGTCACTGGTAGGTGGGATTCCCCAGTGGAAGTAGGTCATACCCAAAGGGATGGGTAAGTTGTAGTAGCCGTGAAGGTCATGTAGATGTCCTCTGAACCAAGATTCCATAATGTTGTGATAAATGGTTTTGAAAACCGACAAGTTGAAAATTGAGACACTTATGCAACATATGGGAATCTTTATTGAGGAAACGTTTCGCCACACAGTGGCTTCATCAGTCCAATACAAAGCAGAAAGGTGTAAGGAAAGGAGGAGTTTGAGGTAATCAGTCCCTTAGCCTGGAGTCGATGAGTTCAGTCCATCAATCTTGTAGAAAGTACAGCATAGAGCCGTAGAAGTTGCTTATATACTGTAGTCAGGTGAGGCGAAGCAGCAGGAGGCGGGGTCATAGTGGTACCATCCACTAATCGAAGTAGGTCTTCGTCCAAAGGTTGGACAAGTGTTGAAGAATTTCTTGTATCAAGTATATAAGCCACTTCTACGGCCCTATGCTGTATTTTCTTCAAGATTGATGGACTGAACACATCGACTCCAGGCTGAGGGACTGATTACCTCAAACTCCTCCTCTTCTTACACCTTTCTACTTTGTATTGACTGATGAAGCCACTGTGTGGCGAAACGTTTCCACAATAAAGATTCCCAAATGTTGCATATGTGTCTCAATCTTCATTCCATGATGTTGCAGTGTCTCATAAGTTGTGCAAGAATGGTATACATGACCTTCACGGCTACTACAACTAATGATAATTATCATTATTATTATAACCCATGGGAGATAATCTCGGAGGGGGTTGTAGCTCCAGTTCCTTGAATGAAGAGCTTTTCAACGGAATTCCTGAAGTTGAAGAAGGCTTGTTATATCCGGCTCGTGTTATGTTACTTCTTGTTTGGTCACGCTTTGGCTTTGGTGAGAGAGTACAAAAGAAGAGCGGATGAAAGAGTGGGAGAGGCTCTGTCAAGAAATTTTGCTGAAAACAAGAATTTTTTTTGGAGATAAACAAGGTAAGAAAGCCTAGGGAACGAATGGATTTGTCAGTTAAAAACAGAGTAGGGGAGTTAGTAGATGGGGAGCTGGAGGTATTGGGTAGATGGCGGGAATATTTTGAGGAACTTTTAAATGTCGATGAAAAAGGAGGCGGTAATTTCATGTACTGGCCAGGAGGTACAACATCGTTTAGGAGTGAAGAAGAGCAGGATGTGAGTGTGGGGAGGTGCGTGAGGCATTACGTAGAATGAAAGGGGTAAAGCAGCTGGAACTGACGGGATCATGACAGAAATGTTAAAAGCAGGGGGAGATATAGTGTTGGAGTGGTTGGTATTTTTGTTTAATAAATGTATGAAAGAGGGGAAGGTACCTACGGATTGGCAGAGAGCATGTATAGTTCCTTTATATAAAGGGAAGGGGGATAAAAGAGATTGTAAGAATTATAGGGGAATAAGTTTACTGTGTATACCAGGTAAAGTGTATGGCAGGGTTATTATTGAAAGAATTAGAGGTAAGACAGAGAGCAGGATTGCAGATGAGCAAGGAGGCTTTAGAGTGGGTAGGGGATGTGTAGATCAAGTGTTTACATTGAAGCATATATGTGAACAGTATTTAGATAAAGGTAGAGAAGTTTTCATTGCATTTATGGATTTAGAAAAGGCATATGATAGAGTGGATAGGGGAGCAATGTGGCAGATGTTGCAAGTGTATGGAATAGGTAGTAAGTTACTAAAGGCTGTAAAGAGTTTTTATGAGGATAGTGATGCTCAGGTTAGGGTGTGTAGGAGAGAGGGAGATTACTTCCCGGTAAAAGTAGGTCTTAGACAGGGATGTGTAATGTCACCATGGTTGTTTAATATATTTATAGATGGGGTTGTAAAAGAAGTAAATGCTAGTTAAATACAAATTGGGAGTTGACACAGTTACTTTTTTCTGATGATACTGTGCTTATGGGAGATTCTAAAGAAAAGTTGTAAAGGTTAGTGGACGAGTTTGGAAGGGTGTGTAAAGGTAGAAAGTTAAAAGTGAACATAGAAAAGAGTAAGGTGATGAGGGTATCAAACGATTTAAATAAAGAAAAATTGGATATCACATTGGAGGGAGGGATTATGGAAGAAGTGAATGTTTTCAGATATTTGGGAGTTGACTTGTCAGCGGATGGGTTTATGAAGGATGAGGTTAACCATAGAATTGATGAAGAAAAAAAGGTGAGTGGTGCGTTAAGGTATTTGTGGAGACAAAAAACGTTATCCATGGAGGCAAAGAAGGGAATGTATGAAAGTATAGTGGGACCAACACTCTTATATGGGTGTGAAGCATGGGTTGCAAATGCTGCAGCGAGGAGGCGGCTGGAGGCTGTGGAGATGTCCTGTCTAAGGGCAATGTGTGGTGTAAATATTATGCAGAAAATTCGGAATGTGGAAATTAGGAGATGGTGTGGAGTTACTAAAAGTATTTGTCAGAGGGATGAAGAGGGGTTGTTGAGGTGGTTTGGTCATTTAAAGAGCAAATGGATCAAAGTAGAATGACTTGGAGAGCTTATAAATCTGTAGGGGAAGGAAGGCGGGGTAGGGGTCATCCTCGAAAAGGTTGGAGGGAGGGGGTAAAGGAGGTTTTGTGGGCGAGGGGCTTGGACTTCCAGCAAGCATGTGTGAGCGTGTTAGATAGGAGTGAATGGAGACAAATGGTTTTTGGGACCTGACGAGCTGTTGGAGTGTGAGCAGGGTAATATTTTGCGAAGGGATTCAGGGAAACCAGTTAATTTATTTAGTTGGACTTGAGTCCTGGAAATGGGAAGTACAATCAATGCCTGCACTTTAAAGGAGGGGTCTGAGATAGTGACAGCTGGGAGGGACTATTCTCAGCTGTCGTATCTGAGCGCCTCTGCAAAGACAGTGATTATGTATGGGTGAGGTGAAAGTGTTGAATGATGATGAAAGTATTTTCTTTTTGGGGATTTGTTTTTCTTTTTGGGTCACCCTGCCTCGGTGGGAGACGGCTGACTTGTTGAATATATATATATATATATATATATATATATATGTATATATATATATATATATATATATATATATATATATATATATATATATATATATATATATATATATATATTATAGGTAGTAGGTTGGTAGACAGCAACCACCCAGGGAGGTACTACCGTCCTGCCAGGTGACTGTGAAACAGAAACCTGAAACTGTTTTACATGATGGTAGGATTGCTGGTGTCTTTTTCTGTCTCATAAACACGCTGGATAACAGGTATATCTAGCTACTTCTACTTACACTTTAGGTCACACTACACTGGCATACACATGCATATATATACATACACACATCTAGGTTTTTCTTCTTTTTCTTAATAGCTCTTGTTCTTTTTATTTTCTCTATTGTCCATGGGGAAGTGGAAAAGAATCTTTCCTCCGTAAGCCATGCGTGTCGTATGAGGCGACTAAGATGCCGGGAGCAATGGGCTAGTAACCCCTTCTCCTGTACAAATCTACTAAAAACGAGAAGAAGAAAAACTTTATAAAATTGGGTTGTCTGAATGTGCGTGGATGTAGTGCGGATGATAAGAAAGAGATGATTGCCGATGTTATGAATGAAAAGAAGTTGGATGTCCTGGCCCTAAGCGAAACAAAGCTGAAGGGGGTAGGCGAGTTTCAGTGGGGAGAAATAAATGGGATTAAGTCAGGAGTATCTGAGAGAGTTAGAGCTAAGGAAGGGGTAGCAATAATGTTGAAGGATCAGTTATGGAAGGAAAAGAGGGAATATAAATGTGTAAATTCAAGGATTATGTGGATTAAAATAAGGGTCGGATGCGAAAAGTGGGTCATAATAAGCGTGTATGCACCTGGAGAAGAGAGGAGTGTAGAGAGGAGAGAGATTTTGGGAGATGTTAAGCGAATGTATAGGAACTTTTGAACCAAATGAGAGAGTAATTGTGGTAGGGGACCTAAATGCTAAAGTGGGAGAAACATGCAGAGAGGGTGTAGTAGGTAAGTTTGGGGTGCCAGGTGTAAATGATAATGGGAGCCCTTTGATTGAACTTTGTATAGAAAGGGGTTTAGTTATAGGTAATACATATTTTAAGAAAAAGAGGATAAATAAGTATACAAGATATGATGTAGGGCGTAATGACAGTAGTTTGTTGGACTATGTATTGGTAGATAAAAGACTGTTGAGTAGACTTCAGGATGTGCATGTTTATAGAGGGCTACAGATATATCAGATCACTTTTTAGTTATAGCTACAGTGGGAGTAAAAGGTAGATGGGATACAAGGAAAATAGAATCAGTAAGTAAAGAGAGGTGAAGGTTTATAAACTAAAAGAGGAGGCAGTTAGGGTAAGATATAAACAACTATTGGAGGATAGATGGGCTAGTGAGAGTGTAGGCAATGGGGTCGAAAATGTATGGGGTAGATTTAAAAATGTAGTGTTAGAGTGTTCAGCAGAAGTTTGTGGTTACAGGCGAGTGGGTGCAGGAGGGAAGAGGAGCGATTGGTGGAATGATGATGTAAAGAGAGTAGTAAGGGAGAAAAAGTTAGCATATGAGAGGTTTTTACAAAGTAGAAGTGATGCAAGGAGGGAAGAGTATATGGAGAGAAAAAGAGAGGTTAAAAGAGTGGTGAAGCAATGTAAAAAGAGAGCAGATGAGAGAGTGGGTGAGATGTTATCAGCAAATTTTGTTGAAAATAAGAAAAAGTTTTGGAATGAGATTAATAAGTTGAGGAAGCCTAGAGAACAAATGGATTTGACAGTTAAAAATAGGAGAGGAGAGTTATTAAATGGAGAGTTAGAGGTATCGGGAAGATGGAGAGAATATTTTGAGGATTTGTTAAATGTTGATGAAGACGGGGAAGCTGTGATTTCGTGTGTAGGGCAAGGAGGAATAACATCTTGTAGGAGTGTGGAAGAGCCAGTTGTGGGTGTAGGGAAGTTCGTGAGGCAGTGGGTAGAATGAAAGGGGGTAAGGCAGCTGGGATTGATGGGATAAAGATAGAAATGTTAAAAGCAGGTGGGGATATAATTTTGGAGTGGTTGGTGCTATTATTTAATAAATGTATGGAAGAGGGTAAGGTACCTAGGGATTGGCAGAGAGCGTGTATTGTTCCTTTGTATAAAGGCAAAGGGGACAAAAGAGAGTGCAAAAATTATAGGGGAATAAGTCTGTTGAGTGTACCTGGTAAAGTGTATGGTAGAGTTATTATTGAAAGAATTAAGAGTAAAACAGAAAGCAGGATAGCAGATGAACAAGGGGGCTTTAGGAAAGGTAGGGGTGTGTAGACCAAGTGTTTACAGTGAAACATATAGGTGAACAGTATTTGGATAAGGGTAAAGATGTTTTTGTGGCATTTATGGATTTGGAAAAGGCGTATGATAGGGTAGATAGGGGGCAATGTGGCAGATGTTGCAGGTGTATGGAATAGGAGGAAGGTTACTGAAAGCAGTGAAGAGTTTTTATGAGGATAGTGAGGCTCAGGTTAGAGTGTGTAGGAGGGAAGGGGACTATTTCCCAGTAAAAGTGGGCCTTAGACAAGGATGTGTGATGTCACCGTGGTTGTTCAATATATTTATAGATGGGGTTGTAAGAGAAGTGAATGCGAGGGTCTTGGCAAGAGGTGTTGGGCTAAAAGATAAAGAAGCAAATACAAAGTGGGAGTTGTCACAGTTGCTTTTTGCTGATGACACTGTGCTTTTGGGAGATTCTGAAGAGAAGCTGCAGAGGTTGGTGGATGAATTTGGTAGGGTGTGTAAAGAAGAAAATTGAAAGTGAATATAGGAAAGAGTAAGGTGATGAGGATAACAAAAAGAATAGGTGACGAAAGATTGGATATCAGATTGGAGGAGAGAGTATGGAGGAGGTGAATGTATTCAGATATTTGGGAGTGGACATGTCGGCGGATGGGTCTATGAAGGATGAGGTGAATCATAGAATTGATGAGGGGGAAAAGGGTGAGTGGAGCACTTCGGAGTCTGTGGAGACAAAGAACCTTGTCTATGGAAGTAAAGAGGGAATGTATGAGAGTATAGTTATACCAACGCTCTTATATGGGTGTGAAGCATGGGTGATGAATGTTGCAACGAGGAGAAGGCTGGAGGCAGTGGAGATGTCATGTCTGAGGTCAATGTGTGGTGTGAATATAATGCAGAGAATTCGGAGTTTGGAAATTAGGAGGAGGTGCGGGATTACCAAAACGATTGTCCAGAGAGCTGAGGAGGGGTTGTTGAGGTGGTTTGGACATGTAGAAGAATGGAACGAGACAGAGGGACTTCGAGAGTGTATAAATCTGTAGTGGAGGGAAGGCGGGGTAGGGGTCGGCCTAGGAAAGGTTGGAGGGAGGGGTAAAGGAAGTTTTGTGTGCGAGGGGCTTGGACTTCCAGCAAGCATGTGTGAGCGTATTTGATAGGAGTGAATGGAGGCATATGGTTTTAATACTTGACGTGCTGTTGGAGTGTGAGCAAAGTAACATTTATGAAGGGATTCAGGGAAACCGGCAGGCCGGACTTGAGTTCTGGAGATGGGAAGTACAGTGCCGGCACTCTGAAGGAGGGTGTTAATGTTGCAGTTTTATAACTGTAGTGTAAAGCACCCTTCTGGCAAGACAGTGATGGAGTGAATGATGATGAAAGTTTTTCTTTTTCGGGCCACCCTGCCTTGGTGGGAATCGGCCGATGTGTTAATAAAAATATATATATATATATATATATATATATATATATATATATATATATATATATATATATGTGTGTGTGTGTGTGTAATGTCTCGTTACCGTTGTTGCAAGGACATTTTGAGTCCCGTTATCGTTGATACAGTGACGTTGTAAGTCCTGTTGTTTCAAGAACATTTCTTTAACTGGTTAAATGTTTTTGGTCACACTAGCAATGTTTTAAGTCGCACTAGCAATGTTTTAGGTCACACTAGCAATGTTTTAGGTCACACTAGCAATGTTTTAGGTCACACTAGCAATGTTTTAGATTACATTAGCAATGTTTTAGGTCACACTAGCAATGTTTTAGGTCACACTATAAATGTTTTAGATTACACTAGCAATGTTTTAGGTCACACTAGAAATGTTTTAGGTCACACTAGCAATGTTTAAGGTCACACTAGCAATGTTTTAGGTCACACTAGCAATGTTTTAGATCACACTAGCAATGTTTTAGATCACACTAGCAATGTTTTAGGTCACACTAGCAATGATTTAGGTCACACTAGCAATGTTTTAGGTCACACTAGCAATGTTTTAGGTCACACTAGCAATGTTTTAGGTCACACTAGCAATGTTTTAGGTCACACTATAAATGTTTTAGATTACACTAGCAATGTTTTAGGTCACACTAGAAATGTTTTAGGTCACACTAGCAATGTTTAAGGTCACACTAGCAATGTTTTAGGTCACACTAGCAATGTTTTAGATCACACTAGCAATGTTTTAGATCACACTAGCAATGTTTTAGGTCACACTAGCAATGATTTAGGTCACACTAGCAATGTTTTAGGTCACACTAGCAATGTTTTAGGTCACACTAGCAATGTTTTAGGTCACACTAGCAATGTTTTAGGTCACACTAGCAATGATTTAGGTCACACTAGCAATGTTTTAGGTCACACTAGCAATGTTTTAGATCACACTAGCAATGTTTTAGGTCACACTAGCAATGATTTAGGTCACACTAGCAATGTTTTAGGTCACACTAGCAATGTTTTAGGTTACACTAGCAATGTTTTAGGTCACACTAGCAATGTTTTAGGTCACACTTGCAATGTTTTAGGTTACCCTCGCAATGTTTTAGGTCACACGTGCAATGTTTTAGGTTACCCTCGCAGTGTTTTAGGTCACACTTGCCATGTTTTAGGTTACCCTCGCAATGTTTTAGGTCACACTAGCAATGTTTTAGGTTACCCTCACAATGTTTTAGGTCACACTAGCAATGTTTTAGGTCACACTAGCAATGTTTTAGGTCACACTAGCAATGTTTTAGGTCACAATAGCAATGTTTTAGGTTACACTAGCAATGTTTTAGGTCACACTAGCAATGTTTTAGGTCACACTAGCAATGTTTTTCATTGAGAACATTTATGTTATGTTGGCTACTTTTGTTACTTTTCCGTTGTGTACGTTTCTGTTGTTCTACCCTTATGAACATTTCTTTCCTTACCGTCGTTAACATTACTGCATTGTTGTTACCGTTGCTAACGTTACCTGACTGTTGCAAGCAGTGCTATTACCGTTGCTAACATTGTTATTCCCGGTGCTATCATTGTTACCGTTGCTAACAGTGTTGTTACCGTTGCTAACATTGTTGTTCCCGGTGTTATCATTGTTACCGTTGCTAACATTGTTACCGTTGGCAACATTGTTGTTACCGTTGTTACCGTTGCTAAGATTGTTGTTACCGTTGCCAACATTGTTACCGTTGCTAACATTGTTTTTACTTTTGGCAGCATTGTTGTTACCGTTGCTAACATTGTTGTTAACATTGGTATTCTTTGCAGTTGCTAACAACTACGCAACCATTCTTTCTGTTGCAACCTGCGCGAAACTATGTTCACAGTTTTAGGAATGTTTGGTAGATTCCCAATGTTGCCACGTCATTGCAAAACATTCCTAACACTGTCCAATGTTTACACTACTGTTGGAAATGGTTTTTAAAATCGACAAGTTGCACATATGCAACATTCTGTAACACTGTTAATAATCTTTAACCACCCTTGACATTCAGAGAAGTGGTCTTACACACTGAGTGTCCGTGGTTCAATCCCCGGCATGGGTGGAAATAATGGGCATGTTTCCTTATACCTGCTGTCACTGTTCACCTAGCAGTTATTAGGTACCTGGGTGTTAGTCACCTTACTCCTGCTGTCATTGTTCACCTAGCAGTAACTAGGTACCTGCTTGTTAGTCACCTTGCACCTGCTGTCCCTGTTCACCTAACAGCAAGTATGTATCTGGGTTTTAGTGGACTGGTGTGGGTGGCATCCTGGGGGACAAGATTGAAGGACCACAATGGAAATAAGACAGACAGTCCTCGATGACGCACTGACTTTCTTGAGTTATCCTGGGTGGCTAACTCCCTACCCTGGGTTATCCTGGGTGGCTAACTCCCTACCCTGGGTTATCCTGGGTGGCTAACTCCCTACCCTGGGTTATCCTGGGTAGCTAACACTCCCTACCCTGGGTTATCCTGGGTAGCTAACACTCCCTACCCTGGGTTATCCTGGGTAGCTAACACTCCCTACCCTGGGTTATCCTGGGTAGCTAACACTCCCTACCCTGGGTTATCCTGGGTGGCTAACACTCCCTACCCCAGGTTATCCTGGAGTAGGGAGTCACCATTACGCTATGCGTCACTCCACACGGGTGGAGAGAGGCTTGTTTTTTTCATATACAGTGGATCCTCTGGTCACGACCATAATTCGTTCCAAAACTCTTGTCGCGACCCGATTTGATCGTGACCCGAACCTAATTTCCCCATTGGATTGTATGTAAATACGATTAATTCATTCCAAACCCCTACGAACTGTATGTAAATATTGTTTTTTTAAGATTTTTGAGCACAAAAATAGTTTATACCACAGAATGCACAGTATAATAGTAAACTAAATATAAAAACCTTGAACAACAGAGAAAACTAACATTGCACAAGTCCTAAGAGTTTTAAGGGGGGTCTAATGGCTGAGCAGTTAACTCCGTTATTTATCGTCCGATTTCTTTCATTTTTGGTGAGCGTTAAGAAACATCTTTCCGTCATACATTGCCCAAGTTTCAATAAGATAGCCCAACAAACAACTGAGAAAAAATATTTACCAAAAATCATATATGGCAAGAAGCCCTACGCCACTACCTGCTGATAAAACATTGCTAATCAGAATTTAATCACGGTCGTAATTACAGGAAGTGGGGAAAATTGGCGCGTGCAAAATGGCGCGTCTGTGTTTGTTCGGCACCCGATTATATGTTCGTGACCAGATGCAAAAATTTGGCGATTTTTTTTGGTCGTGAACCGATTTGTTCGTGTTCGGAAGTGTTCGTGACCAGAGGTTCCACTGTATACAGGAAATTCACGTATAGAAAACAGGACTAAGATGATAAGTAAAAAAAAATCTGAAACGTTTCGCCTTCACAGTAGGCTTCAGTCTAGTACAGAGGAGGCAGCAGCAGTAGATATGTAAAGCCGATGTCATCAGTCCATCACCCTTGAAGTTTTGAGGTAGTCAGTCCCTCAGCCTGGAGAAGAGATTGCTCCAGAATCTGGAACAGTGTGAGGCTAAAATAACAATATGGAGACTTACCATACCACGGGTGGGGTTCGAACCCGCGGTCAGAGAGACTTGTATACTTCCAAAGGTGAGGTGCAAATAATCTTGACTATTGTTTACCATTATCATGTTGAGGACTAAGAGAGGCCTCGTGACGGGCTTCTCTCTTAGAGCTGATATGATCCCAAACCTGCAATACATCAAACACTACAGAAAGAGAGAACAACACACATACTCAACACAATCACCTGTTGAATACGTCGTTTTACCAGTGGGTAAATTGACTTCCACTATATCATTGGTGATGGCAGAGCAACACATGACAACACCCACCAGCGTCTCCACCTCCATCAAACACTTTGTGAAAAACTAAGAACAAACACAGACAGTAGTGACAAACTAAGAACACAGACAATAGTGACAAACTAAGAACACAGACAATAGTGACAAACTAAGAACACAGACAATAGTGACAAACTAAGAACACAGACAATAGTGAAAAACTAAGAAAACAGACAATAGTGACAAACTAAGAAAACAGACAATAGTGAAAAACTAAGAACACAGACAATAGTGGAAAACTAAGAACACAGAAAATAGTGAAAAACTAAGAACACAGAGAATAGTGACAAACTAAGAACACAGACAATAGTGACAAACTAAGAACACATACAATAGTGACAAACTAAGAACACAGACAATAGTGGAAAACTAAGAAGAAAGAGAGAGACTAGCAGCAAGAAGGCTGGTGTATGCCTGGTGCACTGAACAGGTTGCAACAATGGCACCTAGGCCAAACACCAAGAGCACTTCAACTCTTGACTTGAGCTCAAAATAGCACCTAGGTGCAACACAGAGCAACAGAAGGACACAGCAGGAAGTTCAACGAAGTTAAATTAATAATTCCCGAAAAAGATTTATGCAGAGGCAGGTGTGTTGCAGCAGCAGTGACAGCAACACTATACTACAAAGACAGGTGTGTTGCAGCAGCAGTGACAGCAACACTATACTACAAAGACAGGTGTGTTGCAGCAGCAGTGACAGCAACACTATACTACAGTCAGGTGTGTTGTAACAGCAGTGACAGCAACACTATGCTACAGTCAGGTGTGTTGTAACAGCAGTGACAGCAACACTATGCTACAAAGACAGGTGTGTTGCAGCAGCAGTGACAGCAACACTATACTACAAAGACAGGTGTGTTGCAGCAGCAGTGACAGCAACACTATACTACAGTCAGGTGTGTTGTAACAGCAGTGACAGCAACACTATGCTACAAAGACAGGTGTGTTGCAGCAGCAGTGACAGCAACACTATACTACAAAGACAGGTGTGTTGCAACAGCAGTGACAGCAACACTATACTACAGTCAGGTGTGTTGTAACAGCAGTGACAGCAACACTATACTACAAAGACAGGTGTGTTGTAACAGCAGTGACAGCAACACTATACTACAAAGACAGGTGTGTTGTGACAGCAACACTATACTACAAAGACAGGTGTGTTGTGACAGCAACACTATACTACAAAGACAGGTGTGTTGTGACAACAACACTATACTACAAAGACAGGTGTGTTGTGACAACAACACTATACTACAAAGACAGGTGTGTTGTGACAGCAACACTATACTACAAAGACAGGTGTGTTGTGACAACAACACTATACTACAAAGACAGGTGTGTTGTGACAACAACACTATACTACAAAGACAGGTGTGTTGTGACAGCAACACTATACTACAAAGACAGGTGTGTTGTGACAACAACACTATACTACAAAGACAGGTGTGTTGTGACAACAACACTATACTACAAAGACAGGTGTGTTGTGACAGCAACACTATACTACAAAGACAGGTGTGTTGTAACAACAACACTATACTACAGAGGTCAAGCAGCTCTAGGATATCCACAACGTTTACCAAACATTGTTATACACCATCAACACCACCACTGGTTGACACTACACCATTAACACCACCACTGGTTGACACACCATCAACACCACCACTGGTTGACGCCATCAACACCACCACTGGTTGACACCATCAGCACCACCACTGGTTGACACTACACCACCACTGGTTGACACCATCAACACCACCACTGGTTGACACCATCAGCACCACCACTGGTTGACACTACACCACCACTGGTTGACACCATCAACACCACCACTGGTTGACACTGCACCATCAACACCACCACTGGTTGACACTACACCATCAACACCACCACTGGTTAACACTGCACCATCAACACCACCACTGGTTGACACTACAACACCACCACTGGTTGACTATACCATCAACACCAACACTGGTTGACACACTATCAACACCACCACTGGTTGACACTACATCAGTACCAACACTGGTTGACACTACATCATCAACACCAACACTGGTTAACACACCATCAACACCACCACTGGTTGACACATCAACACCACCACTGATTGACACTACACCATCAACACCACCACTGATTGACACTACACCATCAACACCAACACTGGTTGACACACCATCAACAACACCACTGGTTGACACTACACCATCAACACCACCACTGGTTGACACTACACCATCAACACCACCACTGGTTGACACTACACCATCAACACCACCACTGGTTGACACTACACCATCAACACCACTGGTTGACACTACACCATCAACACCACCACTGGTTGACACTACACCATCAACACCACCACTGGTTGACACTACACCATCAACACCACCACTGGTTGACACTACACCATCAACACCACCACTGGTTGACACTACACCATCAACACCACCACTAGTTGACACTACACCATCAACACCACCACTGGTTGACACTACACCATCAACACCACCACTGGTTGACACTACACCATCAACACCACCACTGGTTGACACTACACCATCAACACCACCACTGCTGGACACTACACCATCAACACCACCACTGCTGGACACTACACCATCAACACCACCACTGCTGGACACTACACCATCAACACCACCACTGGTTGACACTACACCATCAACACCACCACTGCTGGACACTACACCATCAACACCACCACTGCTGGACACTACACCATCAACACCACCACTGCTGGACACTGCACCATCAACACCACCACTGCTGGACACTACACCATCAACACCACCACTGCTGGACACTACACCATCAACACCACCACTGCTGAACACTACACCATCAACACCACCACTGCTGGACACTACACCATCAACACCACTGCTGGACACTACACCATCAACACCACCACTGCTGGACACTACACCAACACCACCACTGGTTGACACTACATCAACACCACCACTGGTTGACACTACACCATCAACACCACCACTGGTTGACACTACACCATCAACACCAACACTGGTTGACACTACACCATCAACACCAACACTGGCTGACACTACACTATCAACACAACCACTGGTTGACACTACAACACCACCACTGGTTAACACTACACCATCAGCAACAACACTGGTTGACACTACACTATCAACACCAACACCGGTTGACACTACACCATCAACACCACCACTGGTTGACATTGCACCATCAACACCAACACTGGTTGACATTGCACCATCAACACCAACACTGGTTGACACTACACCATCAATCAACACCAACATTGGTTGACACTACACCATCAACAACACTGGTTAACACACCATCAACACCACCACTGGTTGACACCACTTCACCATCAACAGTACACCATCACTTCAACACTGTACTGTAGCATCACTGCACCATCACTATACCAACACTGTACCATCATCATTGCAACATCAACACCACTATGAGCACTACACCATCAATACTACACCAACAATGCACCGTCAACACTGCACCATCAACACCACCATCAACACTACACCATCAACACTTCACCATCAACACTACACCATCAACACTACACCATCAACACTACACCATCAACACTACACCATCAACACTGGAGGTCTACCCACCTGCTCATACATTGGTTCATCCTGTAAGATTACCCAAGATATTAACATGAATATGTTAGTTCACTTCTGACACCCAACACATGTCTCCACATATCTATTATTACCACTACTTATACTGTTGTTACTATTATTACTGCTATTACTGGTACTACTACTGCTAGTAGTATTAATAATAGTACTAATTCTACTAATACTATTATTACTAGTACTATTACTACTAGTATTACGAATATGCCACCAGCACCACCACTGCAGCCTTTACTACTATCATCGCTGTCATGGTTTCTACCATGATACAGTGAGACTAGATCACAAACATGGTGTGGTCATGGTTGTTACCATGATACAGTGAGACTAGATAACAAACATGGTGTGGTCATGGTTTCTACCATGATACAGTGAGACTAGATAACAAACATGGTGTGGTCATGGTTTCTACCATGATACAGTGAGACTAGATCACAAACATGGTGTGGTCATAGTTGCTACCATGATACAGTGAGACTAGATCACAAACATGGTGTGGTCATGGTTTCTACCATGATACAGTGAGACTAGATAACAAACATGGTGTGGTCATGGTTGCTACCATGATACAATAGGATTCTTAGGATGTTAAGGAAGTGGAATGAGCTGGAGGAAGGAAGAATTGGAGGTAAACATCGTATTCTTAGTGGAGACGCATTCGATACAGAGCTTCAGGAGTAGGTATGACCAAGTACAGCAGAACTGGAGTCGCTACTGCCAGTCAAGACCCTTAAAGAGACAGGTGTCTCTCAACTTCCCTCAAACGCAAATACGTGTACAAATCTAGAAGTACAGATCTGGTGGTACAAATAAGGGAGTACTAATTGATGTGTACAAATCTGGAAGTACAAATTGATAGGTACAAATGGTTGAGTACTAAGAGAGTTGTCCTGGAGAGGTGTTGTGTTGTGGTTCAATACAAGGCCAGGAATTTAATGGCAGTGATTACTGGCAGATCAGCTGCAGTAACTGTGTCAGCAGCTGCTGTGGGAGGGCAGGGGGAAGGTGCCTCTCTTAAAGCTGACACCTGATGTGTAGTAGGTGGCCCTCCCTGCCTGCCTGCCTGCCTGACTGCCCGCCCGCCTGCCCGCCCGCCCGCCTGCCCGCCTGAAGCCCGCCCGCCCGCCCGAAGAACGCCCGCCCGCCCGAAGCCCGCCCGCCTGCCCGAAGCCCGCCCGCCTGCCCGAAGCCCGCCCGCCTGCCTGCCTAGCAGCAATATCTCAGCTGACGTTATTTTGTTATTTTATTTAATTTGAGTTCTTATCCAGATCACTATGAAAGGTTTGATATGATGGGCGGTGTGTGGGTGGTCTGTGGGCGGTATGTGAGTGGTGTGGGTGGTGTGGGCGGTGTGTGGGTGGTGTGTGAGCGGTGTGTGGGTGGTGTGTGGGCGGTAACACTGTCACCCACACGATGGTACAGTGCTGTCACCTACAAGGTGCAGAGTACATTGCCTCACTGGACACTGCCTCAGTGTACAAAGTCTCACTAGACACTGTCTCACTGTATGCTGCCTCACTGGACACTGCCTCACTGTACACTGCCTCACTGAACATTGTCTCACTGTACACTGCCTCTGTAGATATTCTCTCAATTTACACTGCCTCACAAGACACTGTCTCACTGTATATTGCCTCACTGTACACTGTCTCACTGGACACTGCCTCACTGGATACTGTCTCACTGGACACTGTCTTACTGGACACTGCCTCACTGGACACCGTCTTACTGGACACTTTCTCATTGGACACTGCCTCACTGTATAGTGCCTCACTAGACACTGTCTCACTGTACACTGCCTTACTGGACACTCTCACTGGATATTGGACACTGCCACACTGGACACTGTCTCACTGGATATTGGACACTGCCTCACTGGACACTTCCTCACTGTATACTGTCTCACTGGACACTGCCTCACTGTAAACTGTCTCACTTGACACTGCCTCACTGGACACTGCCTCACTGTATACTGTCTCACTTGACACTGCCTCACTTGACACTCTTTCACTGGACACTGCCTCACTGTATATTGTCTCTCTCTACACTTTCTTACTAGACACTGCCTCACTGTATACTGTCTCACTTGACACTGCCTCACTGGACACTGCCTCACTGGACACTGCTTCACTTGACACTGGCTCTTGTTCAGATTGCTTCAGTTTATAAGATAAACGATCCTCATGGAGCTCTGTCACTGTCGCTCTTGATAGGGAAGCTCGTAAAGTGACACTCTTAACAGTGACACTCATAACAGTGACACTCATAACAGTGTCACTGTAAGCTTTATTACAGATGTCTTCTCTGGGTACAGTGCTATCATGTCATGACATGATAAAGCTCTACACAGAGCCGAACATGATAAAGTTCTATACAGCGAAACATGATAAAGCTCTATACAGAGCCGAACATGATAAAGCTCTATACAAAGCCGAACATGATAAAGCTCTATACAGAGCCAAATATGATAAAGCTCTATACAGAGCCGAACATTATAAAGCTCTATACAGAGCCGAACATGATAAAGCTCTATACAGAGCCGAACATGATAAAGCTCTATACAGAGCCGAACATGATAAAGCTCTACACAGAGCCGAACATGATAAAGCTCTACACAGAGCCGAACATGATAAAGCTCTACACAGAGCCGAACATGATAAAGCTCTACACAGAGCCGAACATGATAAAGCTCTACACAGAGCCGAACACGATAAAGCTCTACACAGAGCCGAACACGATAAAGCTCTACACAGAGCCGAACATGATAAAGCTCTACACAGAGCCGAACATGATAAAGCTCTACACAGAGCCGAACATGATAAAGCTCAACACAGAGCCGAACATGATAAAGCTCAACACAGAGCCGAACATAATAAAACTATACAGAGCCGAACATAAAGCTCTACACAGAGCCGAACATGATAACGCTCTACACAGAGCCAAACATTATCAGTTCTTGTATCTCCTGTATTAAATTCCTGTATTATTTTTTATCTTAAAACTGCAGTTTTTTCTTGTGTTACATAATTTTTTAAATGAACCCGGATTTGTGTTGCTCCTCTTGTTTCGGAGTTTCATGTGACTGTTAATGTCTTCGCACTCTAGAAGTGAAGATGACATGCAGAACTAGTCTACTAGGATCACTCTAGAAGTGAAGATGACATGCAGAACTGGTCTACTAGGATCACTCTAGAAGTGAAGATGACATGCAGAACTAGTCTACTAGGATCACTCTAGAAGTGAAGATGACATGCAGAACTAGTCTACTAGGATCACTCTAGAAGTGAAGATGACATGCAGAACTAGTCTACTAGGATCACTCTAGAAGTGAAGATGACATGCAGAACTAGTCTACTAGGATCACTCTAGAAGTGAAGATGACATGCAGAACTAGTCTACTAGGATCACTCTAGAAGTGAAGATGACATGCAGAACTAGTCTACTAGGATCACTCTAGAAGTGAAGATGACATGCAGAACTAGTCTACTAGGATCACTCTAGAAGTGAAGATGACATGCAGAACTAGTCTACTAGGATCACTCTAGAAGTGAAGATGACATGCAGAACTAGTCTACTAGGATCACTAGAAGTGAAGATGACATGCAGAACTAGTCTACTAGGATCACTCTAGAAGTGAAGATGACATGCAGAACTAGTCTACTAGGATCACTCTAGAAGTGAAGATGACATGCAGAACTAGTCTACTAGGATCACTCTAGAAGTGAAGATGACATGCAGAACTAGTCTACTAGGATCACTCTAGAAGTGAAGATGACATGCAGAACTAGTCTACTAGGATCACTCTAGAAGTGAAGATGACATGCAGAACTAGTCTACTAGGATCACTCTAGAAGTGAAGATGACATGCAGAACTAGTCTACTAGGATCACTCTAGAAGTGAAGATGACATGCAGAACTAGTCTACTAGGATCACTCTAGAAGTGAAGATGACATGCAGAACTAGTCTACTAGGATCACACGAAGACAAGGTAACTTAGAGATTTAATTTTTTTGTTGATTTTTGACGCCGATATACCTTAGATAGGCCTTTCATAAGTTTCGAGAGTCTACTCCCCGGGAAGGCCATGGGCCAGGCTCGTCTGGAGCTAGCCTAGTCAATCAGGCTGTTGGTTCTGGAAGCCCTCTGCTCCATATATCCACCACAGCCTGGTTGATCTGGCACCTGGTGAAGATACCTGTCCAGTTTCCTTTTGAAGGCTTCTACACTTGTTCCAACAGTGTTTCTGATATCTTCTGGTAAGATGTTGAATAATCTGGGGTAACGGATGTTGATAGTGTTCCCGTATTGTGCCCACCGCACCCCTGCTCCTCACTGGGTTTATTTTACACTTCCTTCCATATCTCTCACTCCAGTATGTTGTTATGGCAGTGTGCAGATTTGGGACCAGGCCCTCGAGTACTTTCCAGGTATATCTTATCTCCATTGAATACATATTCAAGACTAAGGCGTTCCCAGTAATTTAAATGCTCTTTGTGAGCCGTTAACGATCTCTGTATTTGTTCCAGGTCTGAAATTTCTCCTGCCCTGAACGGGGCCGTCAGCACTGAGCAATATTCTAAGTGAGGGAGCACTAGCGATTTGAAGTGTGTCACCATCGGCATTATTTCCCTTGTTTTAAAAGTTCTCAATACCCACCCCGTCATTCTCCTGGCTGTCATGACCTTTGTCGTATATTCTTTCAAAGAAAGGTCATCTGACATAATTATTCCCAGGTCTTTTACGTGTTTCTTTCGTTCTATTTGGTGACCCTCTTGAGTTTTGTATATAGTGTTCCTTTTGAGTTCTTCATTCTTTCCATACCTAAGCAGCTGAAACTTATCACCATTGAACGTCATGTTGTTCTCCACTGCCCATTGGAAGACCCTGCTTATGTCCTCCTGTAATTTTTCAGTGTCCTCTACCGTAGCGACTTTCATGCTTATTTTAGTGTCATCTGCAAATGATGATACAAAAGTGTGCTGGGTGTTTTTATCTATGTCTGCTATGAGGATGAGAAACAGCAGAGGTGCCAGGACAGTGCCTTGGGGCACTGAGCTTTTGACCTCGCTTATGCTGGATTTTACTCTGTTTACTACTACTTTTTGTGTTCTGTGTGTTAGGAACTTTAAAATCCATCTGCCTACCTTCCCCGTAATGCCTATGGCCCTCATTTTGTGCTCTGTCACTCCTTGATAGCATATGTCAGACGTCTTCCAATGCCTCCGTAATTCTGTCATAATGGTTCAGCAGCTGTGACAGGCATGATCGTCCCGCTCTAAAGCCATGCTGGTTCGGGTTATGTTGGTTGTGCTGGTCCATGAACTTTGTAATCTGCCGTCTCATCACTCTTTCAAAGATTTTTATGATGTGAGAAGTGAGGGCTACTGGTCTGTAATTTTTAGCTAGTGCTCTACTACCTCCCTTATGCAAAGGAGCTATGTCTGCACTCTTAAGGCCTCCGGTATTTCACCTAGATCTAAGCTCTTTCTCCAAAGAATACCGAGGGCTCGTGCTAGTGGTACTTTGCATTTCTTTATAAATAGAGCATTCCATGAATCTGGTCCAGGTGCTGAGTGAGAGGGCATGTTGTCCATTTTTTTTTCGAAATCTATGGGATTTGTACTAATGTCAGTTAGGTGGTCTACGCGGCCTTCTGCTGAAGTGAAAAATATTTCTGTATTTTCTACCTTGCTGTCATTTAGTTGGTTGCTGAACACCGACTCATACTGTTCTTTTAAAATTTTGTTCATTTCCTGTTCATCGTCAGTATACGAATCTCCTCTCAATAATGGTCCAAGTCTACAGGTAGTTCTTAGCTTGGATTTTGCATAGGAATAGAAATATTTTGGGTTTCTTGCAATATCCTGTATGGCTCTTTGTTCCCTTTGTACTTCTTCTGTCAGGTATGACATCTTAAGTTTTTGTTCTAATTCAGTGATCTCTCGGTTAAGGCTATCTCTCCTCTGTTGCAACATATTTGTGTTTTTCAACAATTCAGTAACCCGTTTTCTTCTCCTGTACCATCTCCTACGCTCTCTCTCTATATCTGATCTTCTTCTGGGTTTCCTCAATGGTACGTGCTTCATACATACCTTGTATGCTTCTGTATTCAGCTTCTCTAGGCACTGGTGGGGATTTAGGGCGCTCATGTCTGATTCCCAGGATATGTCTGATTAAGTAAGTAAGTTTATTCAGGTATACACAAATACAGTTACATAGATTATCATACATAGCAGCATATGTGTAGAAAACCCAGGATAACCCAAAAAAGTCAGAGTGACTTATTTCTATTGGGGTCCTTTTTAATACCTTAATATTATACACTGTAGGAGATATATGTTATTATACTATAAATGATATATACTAGGAACAAGGTAAAAAGTTATTTACATTTACATGTATGGTAGCTAAAAAAATATATAAAAATCATTCTCCTCCCTTTCTGTCGCTACATTCATTAGGTACCTTTTGGTTCTCTTCTTGAACTGGCTGATGCTATGACTGGCTTTGACATGTGCAGGCAGTCTGTTTCATTCCTTTATTGCTGTACAATAAAAGGTGTTTGAAGCCTGGCCACTGACTGTGGCTACTACAAAGTTGTGCTCTCTCCCCCTAGTACTATGACTGCTTTGGTTCCCAGCCTTGACAAAATTGGCAGCAAGATATTCTGGACACTGGTTGTGAGCAATTTTATAAACTTGATTTAACTTAAGTTGTTTTACTCTGTCTTCAATATTCAGCATATCCAATTGTTGTAATTCATCCTGGCCTACATGTTCTCTTGGACCCAGGTCCAGGATGAATCTTACATAAGAACATAAGAAAGGAGGAACACTGCAGCAGGCCTGTTGGCCCATACTAGGCAGGTCCTTCACATTCCATCCCACTAACAGAATATTTGTTCAACCTAATTTTCAATGCTACCATTTTGTTCTGGGTGATTTGCAGCTTATCTTTCAGTTTTTTTGTCAAGGCAGAGTACCATGAAGAGCAAGCGTAGTCCATATGACATTGTATAAGGGCTAGACATAAGGTCCTGCGAGCCTCAGTAGGTAGACACTGTGTCTGTAGAGGAACTTCAGTCTGGCATTCGCTTTCTTTACTACACTGTTCCCTATCAGTTCTCCTGACATGCATGGGTCAAAGGGGATTCCCAGATATTTTACTGAGGAAACTGAAGTGATGGATTCCCCATTACACCGGACATTAAAATTATTTACCCTTCTCAGTTTATATTTCGTGCCAAAGAATCTGGCTTCTGTTTTCCCGAGGTGTAACGATAGTTTGTTGTCTACTAACCATTTGCTGCAGGACTCCAGTTCCAGTGTTAATACATTAGCTATATCTTGTGGGTCTTTACCTGACACTAACAGAGCACTGTCATCCACATACAGTAGGAGTTTGCACTTGACACTGATGGGCATATCATTTACATAACACAGGAATACTAAGGGACCCAGAATACTACCTTGGGGAACTCCACATGCTATCGGCAGTGGTTCTGATTCTGTTTTGTTGATTTTGACAATTTGTTTCCTATTGCTAAGATAGGACTTAAACCAGTCTATGGAACCTATGCCGATAGCTTGAAGTTTCTTACATAAAACATTTGGTTGACAGTATCGAAGGCCTTTTGCAAGTCTAAAGTTACCATTCCTATGAGGTTCCCTATAGACATTTCAGTTCTCGATACTTAACTACTTGATAGTACACCGCCCTCTCTAGAATTTTGGATATTACACTGATAGCTCTTGGTTTATTTTTTCCCAGTCAATTCTATGGTTGTTAAAATTAACTTACTGAACATCCCGTCTCTAACATTAGTGATGCAGTTCCCTCACCCTGAGTTAATACTCGTTTGAACTTCTATGATGTTATGATCAGAGTATATTGTTTTTGTAACTGTTATGTCTCTGATTAGTTCCTCGTTGTTTGTGAATAACAAATCCAGGGTATTTTCATTTCTAGTGGGATCAATTATCTGTTGGTTCAATGAGTACTTTTCACAAAGCCTCATTAGTTCCCTGGTATGTGCCTGTTGAGCCAGGGTGCTTCCTGGAGATATTTCTGGTATAACACTGCGTTGCGCCATCTTCCATTTTACATGAGGGAGATTAAAATCTTCAAAGAGTAAAATATTTGGTGTGAGATTTTCTAGCCTATCCAGACAGCTATCTATCTTCCTTAACTGATCTGTGAATTCCTCAGCAGTTGCTGATTGAGGTTTATATACTAGGATAATTACAAAATTCCTATTTTCAACTATAATGCCTAAGATTTCTACTATATCATTCGTAGAATTCAGCATTTCCGTGCAACAGAAAGTATCTTTTACATAGTCCTACTCCTCCCTGTGACCTATAACTATCACATCTATACATGTTATAGTTTCTATCTTGATCTCTCCGTCCAAAACATCCCTTGTGTGTGTTTCTGTAAATGCTTCAAACATTCGCTTCTGATAGGAGCCCACTGGCATAACTAACTTTGGGATGTTTTGCCTTTCTTTGTTTCGTTAGTACCACTGGTGGTGTACTACCTGGTATGGCCCCTGGTGTACATACCCCTGGTTTCTCCAGTACTAACGTTGCATTTGATTGTGTATTCTGCCCTGATGGGCTGATACCTGGTTTGGTATGTCCCACTGTGCTGCCTATCTGTAGCATTTACCCTTTTTGCCTCTTTCTTTGGTCCGATCATTTCTCTTTATGTCTAAAAATGATTGTTGTTCATTTTCCCTTTCTCTGCTTTCAACACAGCTCAGATCTGGACTGTGTTGAAGCTTGACACATCACTGGGTGGAAGTATCTGCTGCACTCTTTGTCAAAGCCACACTTTCCCTTCCTCAACATGTTGGCAACATGTTGGCACATTTTCTGGTGTGTTTATTCCAGCAAGCTCTGCCATACAGGCACATACCTTACGCATAGTATCTGCAAATGTTCTGACTGTTTATATTTACTGATTTCGTGTCTTTCCTAAGTTCTGTCACCTGATCTGATTTCTCTCTTCTTTCATCTAGGTATATTTCTTTCCATTTTCATTTGTTCCTTCTCTAGCTTTCTCTTCCTTTCTTTTTCCTCTATGTTATGTACCCATGTTTTGTTCTTTTCTGACTTGCTCTGAACGTTCTCCACTCTTATTTCGACTCTTTGCTCTTTATCTTTTCTTGTTCCTCACCCCTTGTTTTCCACTCTTTGTTTATATCTAGCAACCTCCTTAGGAACTTTCTTACATTTTCTAGGTTTTCACTTTTCACTATTATGCCCGACCAGCTTTCCATCTCACTATGGCAAAACCAGAAATGTCTTTCTTGTTTTGGGTAATTTATCATGGTTGCATGAAGCTTTGTACATGGTATATGGGATATTTTACCACATATTTCACTATCAATGCCCCTAATATTTCTCCCAAATTTTTTTCACATATACAACAGATGTTATTTCAGTCCATGTTCACTTACATTTATCTTATCCTGGGCAGTTTTATGTGGTGGGTTGTTTTGGGTGGTGGGTTGTTTTGGGTGGTGGGTTGTTTTGGGTGGTGGGCTGGGGTTGTAGGTGCTGGGAGGTGGGGATCCTTGGAAAGAGGGTCCCAAAACAAAATAGATTTACTCTCGATATCTGTAATTCCCCCTAATTTACACTTACACTCGCCCAAATGATTGTAAATATAAAATTCCTAATACGTATAGCTATTTCCTAATAAATCTTAAGTTAGTCCTAAGTTTGCCTAAGAAACTCTCCCAATACAGCAGCTTTATAGAAACAGTGTATCATGCCAAGACAAAACCATTCCCATTACTAAATTTACTAATTGTAATAATGTTATATGTTTTGTACTACCTCATTATTATAAATCTAATTAATCACTTAAGTTACCTAACTTTTATATCAGTATACAATAAGGTATATTAACTGCTCCATAACCTGTGTCAATATAGAGTAAGAATTAGAATTAGTCTGCCTGAAATGCCTAGGTGTGGTGGTGACTTTCTTTGTATTAAATGTTTTATAACATGTAAACCACACATTGTAATCTTTGCAAGGAAATAAACATTTTAATTTTCTCTGTCGACATTGGCAATAATTCGCTAGTGCCACTCGACCGTAATTTATTCCCATATATTACACCATACACTATGCACTGGGGATTAATTAAGATTACTCTTGGCCACAATTTCAGTTCACTATATTACTGCACATTCATATCCTTATCCCTCGCTATATTATACGATAGTTCAATATTCATCTGTTTGTTTATTTTCACTTCTATGTCGAAGGATGTAGCACCTGAGGGAAGGATGTAGGACCAGAGGGGAGGGTGTTGGACCTGAGGGAAGGATGTAGAACCAGAGGGGAGGGTGTTGGACTTGAGGGGAAGGATGTAGGACCTTAGGGGAGAGGTGTTGGACCTGAGGGAAGGATGTAGGGCCAGAAGGGAGGTGTGTTGGACCTGAGGGAAGGGTGTAGGACCTGAGGGGAGGGTGTTGGACCTGAGGGGAGGATGTAGGACTTGTGGGTAGGATGTAGGACTTGTGGGGAGGGTGTTGGACCTGAGGGGAGGGTTTTGGACCTGAGGGGAGGGTTTTGGACCTGAGGAGGTGTTGGACCTCAGGGAAGGGTGTTGGACCTGAGGATAGGGTATTGGATCTGAGGGGAGGATGTAGGACCTGAAAGAAGGGTATAGGACCTGTGGGGAGGATGTGTTGTGGGTGGTCTTTTCGTAGATTGGGTAATAACACAGACGTGATTAGGTTGGTAACTTGCTGTATTGGAGTAATTATATGGGAGTACCTCAGAGCCTATACACCTGACCTGTGTACTGTCTGCTGGCTGGTAAGTGACTGAAGCTGGAGGACCGAGAGGCGTTCCTATTCAAACTGACCTTTGACCCGGGTAACGGTCATGGTCACATGAACGGCATAGCGTGATCACATGATAGGCCTACGATTCAGTAACGGTTTATATGCTACTAATACTATCACTGAACTACTAGTGACAGATGTAGGACCTGAGGGGAGGATGTTGGATCTGAGTTGAGGATGTAGGACCTGAGGGGAGGGTGTCGGACCTGAGGGGAGGGCTTATCAAGACTCATAACCCAGGGAACGCAGTTCATCCTATTATAAGTTCAGTTGGCTCGGCAACATATAACTTGGCTGGTTAAACTCCCATGGTTCCCTGAAGATTTCCATCCCCCGTGGAGGATATATATAGCAAATATATACAGTGGAACCTCTGGTCACGACCATAATTAGTTCCAAAACTCTCGTCGTGACCCGAATCTAATTTCCCCATTGGATTGTATGTAAATACGATTAATCCGTTCCAGACCCCTACGAACTGTATGTAAATATTGTTTTTTTTTTAAATTTTGAAGCACAAAAATAGTTAATTATACCATAGAATGCAGTGTAATAGTAAACTAAATGTAAAAACCTTGAATAACACTGAGAAAACCTTGAACAACAGAGAAAACCAACATTGCACGAGTCCTAAGAATTTTTAAAGTGCAGGCATTGTACTTCCCATTTCCAGGACTCAAGTCCGACTAAATCTATAATAACTGGTTTCCCTGAATTCCTTCACTAAATATTACCCTGCTCACACTCCAACAGCTCATCAGGTCCCAAAAACCATTCGTCTCCATTCACTCCTATCTAACACGCTCACACATGCTTGCTGGAAGTCCAAGCACCTCGCCCACAAAACCTCCTTTGCCCCCTCCCTCCAACCTTTTCGAGGACGACCCCTACCCCTCCTTCCTTCCCTACAGATTTATACGCTCTTCAAGTCATTCTACTTTGATCCATTCTTTCTAAATGATCATATATATATATATATATATATATATATATATATATATATATATATATATATATATATATATATATATATATATATATACATACATACATACATACTGTGGACCCTCGGTTTTCGTTCAAAATTCGTTCCAGAATGCTATTCAAGTGCTGTTACGGAACGAATTTGTTCCCATAAGGACAAATGTAAATTAGTCGTTTCAGACTCCCAAAAATACACTTACTAAAGCTCTTACAAAAATACACTTACATAATTGTTTGAGTTTGGAGGTGAACGAAAACCGAGTGTCCACTGTATATGTATTATTATTTGTTAGGGACAAGTACCCCGCTCACCTCCCCATTTTATTTTCTACGCATTCTTCTTCCTCCCTTTTCCTTTTTCTTTCCTTTATTTCTCCTATTCCCTTCTTTTCTGAGCATCTCTCCTCTTTCCCCTCTCTTTTTTCCTCCGTCAAAGTTATTTCCCTTTCCTCCTCCTCTCTTGCATCCCTCCTTTCGTTCCATGTTGCACAACTTTACCATAAAACCTCAAACTTGGTAAGGAAAAGTTGCAAACTTAATAGTGATCTTGAGGTAGAGGGAGCAGGTAATGTATAGGAGGGTTGTAGGGGAGGGTTTGTCTCACTGGTCTGACTCACCAGCTGTCCCACTCAAGAGCTACCCCACTCACCAGCTCTCCCACTCAAGAGCTACCCCACTCACCAACTGTCCCACTCGGTAACACCAGCATCACACCACCAGCCATATCCCAACCTATCCAGCTTGGGGTGACAATTTTGGAATGCTGTCTACACCTTTCAAGCTTGCTTGTTGATTGCCTTGTCAACCAGGCTGTTGCTGCTGGTGGCCCGATAGGCCCACATGTCCATCACAGCCAAGTTGATCTGGTACCTGGTGGGGGTAGTGATCCAGTTTCCTTTTGATGACTTCTATACTTGTTCCTGCAGTATTTGTGATGTCTGGTGGTAGCAGTTTGGTATCTGCTGGTAGCAGGTTGGTATCTGCTGGTAGCAGATTGGTATCTGCTGGTAGCAGATTGGTATCTGCTTGTAGCAGGTTGGTATCTGTTGGTAGCAGGTTGGTATCTGCTGGTAGCAGATTGGTATCTGCTGGTAGCAGGTTGGTATCTGCTGGTAGCAGGTTGGTATCTGCTGGTAGCAGGTTGGTATCTGCTGGTAGCAGGTTGGTATCTGCTGGTAGCAGGTTGGTATCTGTTGGTAGCAGATTGGTATCTGCTGGTAGCAGGTTGGTATCTGCTGGTAGCAGATTGGTATCTGCTGGTAGCAGGTTGGTATCTGCTGGTAGCAGATTGGTATCTGCTGGTAGCAGGTTGGTATCTGCTGGTAGCAGGTTGATATCTGTTGGTAGCAGGTTCAGTAGTCTTGAACCAGGATTGTTGACATAGTGTTCTCTCTTTGTGCCCACGGCGCCGCTGCTTTTCATTATATTTCAAATTTTCTCCCATATCTCACTCTAGTACCTTGTTATGGTAGTGTATAGATTTGGGTGTGAAGATTCACTCTTTGTCTCGTCTCGTATTGAACTTGGGTCTTTTTACTTGTGAGATGGACACCCTAGGACTGACCTACTGATATACTGTCTCGGTAACGAGATTCCTGGCCTCCAGGGTGCAATTGTATCTGCTCTTAAAGCTGTGTATAGTGTCTACCTACCATTACTTCACTCATACCACACTAAGACAGAGTAAAGTTATTTCTAATGTTCCCATAACTGGTGTTTGTGGCCCCTTTGTCCTCCTGGCTTCTCAAAACACCTTTTTTATACTCTTTAATCTGGATATCTTGTCTTGATAACAGTTACGAGAGGATTATACTTGTGGACGATTAGCGCTCTAGTGTATTATTGTTTGAGGGAAGGGTGAGTGAGTCGAGTGCTACGTCTTGTGTGTGTGTACTCACCTAGTTGTGGTTGGAAGGGTCGATTCACAGCTCCTGACCCCGCCTCTTCACTGGTCGCTACTAGGTCACTCTTCCTGCTTCATGAGCTTTATCATACCTCTTTTTAAAGCTATGTATGGATCCTGCCTCCACTATATCACGTCCAAGACTATTCCACTTCCTGACCACTCTGTGACTGAAGAAATACTTCCTAATATCCCTGTGATTCATCTGAGCCTTCATCTCTGGAACATCCTGTCTCTGTCCACCTTGTCTATTCCTCTCAGTATTTTATATGTCGTTATCATATTCCCTTTATCTCTCCTGTCTTCCAGTGTCATCAGGTCGATTTCTCTTAACCTCTCCTCGTAGGACATACCCCTTAGCTCCGGGACTAGTCTTGTTGCAAACCTTTGCACGTTCTCTAGTTTCCTTACGTGCTTGGCTAGGTGTGGGTGTGCGTGCATATACATATTTGGTATGTTTAAGTGTGAGAGAGTCGTGTGTGTCGGTCGGGTCATATGTTAACACATGTCTAGGGTTTCAAATTCCGGGGATGTGGGATGGTCAGCGCACGTCGTGTGAAGGCTCATGTTTTTCATTCCTTTCCCTTTTTATATGTTCAACCTCCCCCAAATAGAACGAAAGGAACACGTAAAAGACTTGGGAATAATTATATCAGCTGATCTTTCTTTCAAAGAACATAATAAGATAAACATCACGACCTCCAGGATGATGACGGGGGTGGGCATTCAAAACGAAGTGCCAATGGTGACACTGTTCAAATCGCAAGTGCTCCCTCATTTAGAATATTGCTCAGTGCTGACGGCCTCGTTCAAGGCAGGAGAAATATCACAGCTGGAACAAATACAGAGATCGTTTACGGCTCACATTGAACCAGTAAAGCACCTAAATTACTGGGAATGCCTTCAAGTCTTGAACATGTACTCGCTGGAACGGAGGAGAGAGAGATACATGATAATATATACCTGGAAAGTACTCGAGGGCCTGGTCCCAAATCTGCACACTGCCATAACAACATACTGGAGGGAGAAATATGGGAGGAAGTGCAAAATAAACCCAGTGAGGAGCAGGGGTGCGGTGGGGACAATAAGGAAACACTGTATCAACATTCGTGTACCCAGATTATTCAACATCTTACCAGAAGATATCAGAAACACGGCTGGAACCAGTGTAGAAGCCTTCAAGAGGAAACTGGACAAGTATCTTCACCAGGTGCCAGATCAACCAGGTTGTGATGGATATGTGGGGCAGCGGGCCTCCATCAGCAACAGCCTAATTGACCAGGCCAGTACCAGACAAGCCTGGCCCATGGCCGGCCTCCGAGAGTAGTAAGACTCTCGAAACTCATCAAAGGTAAAGGTATCTCCATTATTACCTATCTGGCTAATAAAGTATCCACTGTGTTTGTAAGCTACTGTATTTAACTGCGCTGATTTGTTCAGTAAAGTTAGTTTGTGTGTATAGGTAGCTAGAATACTAGTCCCTGGGGGATAAATACTGTTGTTTGTTATTACTTTACAATAATGTGCGCTTGCAGAGGTCGATACTTAGCTCCTGGCCCCACCTCCTAGACCACCTTCATCGGCATCACTGACTTGTTGCGTTTTGGGCCTCATCTCTTGAAGCTGTGTATTGCGTTTGCCTCCACCACTGCCTCATCCAAGGCATTCTACTTTTCAACCATCCTGAGACTAAGACTAAGCAAATACTAACCTACATCACTATGGTTTATCTGTGTCTTTAGCTTCCATCTGTGTCCCTTTGATGCTGGTCCTCTTACATCAGTCAGTCACTGTCTGCCATAACAATTCTCTTAATATTTTACAAGTGATAATCATGTCCCTCCTTTTTCTTCTTTCCTCTAAGATCGTCATGTTCAGTTGCTTCAACCTCTCAGTTCTGGTACTTAGCCTGGATGCAAACATTTGGATCTTTTCCAGTTTCTTCACGTGCTTGACTAGGTGTGGGCTCCATGCTGGGTCCACATACTCGATGACTGACCTAATATGTGTCGTGTTTAATTTTCTGAAGAATTATTTATTGAAGTTCCTGAATGCTGTTTCCAGGTTTGTTAATCTTGCAAATGCGACTGACATTATACGGTTTATGTGCAATTCTGGCAATATTTGCAGTTTCTCTCCGTCCATGCTGTACTCTGTGTCCGGTCTTTCTCCAAAGCTTTGACAGCTTTATCACTTGCTACCTCACAGTCGTCTTCTTTCTTACGTGGCCTTCTCCATTCATAAAAATCTTGGAAAGAACGATGCCATGTTAGATTACAAATTTCATGGAATAGTACAATGGGCATAACCCAAACCAGCATGTTAAGACAACAAATGTAGTCGCAATGGGGTCGCAATAACAGGCATTGTTAAACTACTGGTCGATATCATTGATATCAGGTTACTAGAAGAGTGCGTTCATAACCAGCACGACTTTGGAAATGGTGAACCCTGTTTCACAAGCCTATTTGTGAATGGAAATGAAATGCCTCTTAAGTTTCAGAGAAAGTTTATTTTATTTTTATGAAAATAGAAATGGAAAATGAAATACAACACGAATATATAACAACTGGAAAATTAGGCACAAAATATTCGTAAAGTTTACTCATATATAAAATACACGAACATAAAATATTAATTGAATCAAACACTGAAGAAATATAACAAATTGAAAATGAATCGAAGCTAAGACACACAAAGCAAAGGTTGCTGTAGAGAGATAGGAAGCAGTCCTTGGTACTGTAGTCTGTGGCTGTGATCGTCTGTGTTAGTCTGTGGCTGTGATCATCTGTGTTAGTCTGTGACTGTGATCATCTGTGTTAGTCTGTGGCTGTGATCGTCTGTGTTAGTCTGTGGCTGTGATCATCTGTGTTAGTCTGTGGCTGTGATCATGTGTTAGTCTGTGGCTGTGATCATCTGTGTTAGTCTGTGGCTGTGATCATGTGTTAGTCTGTGGCTGTGATCATCTGTGTTAGTCTGTGGCTGTGATCGTCTGTGTTAGTCTGTGGCTGTGATCATCTGTGTTAGTCTATGGCTGTGATCATCTGTGTTAGTCTGTGGCTGTGATCATCTGTGTTAGTCTGTGGCTGTGATCATCTGTGTTAGTCTGTGACTGTGATCATCTGTGTTAGTCTGTGGCTGTGATCATCTGTGTTAGTCTGTGGCTGTGATCGTCTGTGTTAGTCTGTGGCTGTGATCATCTGTGTTAGTCTGTGGCTGTGATCATCTGTGTTAGTCTGTGGCTGTGATCATGTGTTAGTCTGTGGCTGTGATCATGTGTTAGTCTGTGGCTGTGATCGTCTGTGTTAGTCTGTGACTGTGATCATCTGTGTTAGTCTGTGGCTGTGATCATCTGTGTTAGTCTGTGGCTGTGATCGTCTGTGTTAGTCTGTGGCTGTGATCATCTGTGTTAGTTTGTGGCTGTGATCATCTGTGTTAGTCTGTGGCTGTGATCATCTGTGTTAGTCTGTGACTGTGATCATCTGTGTTAGTCTGTGACTGTGATCATCTGTGTTAGTCTGTGACTGTGATCGTCTGTGTTAGTCTGTGGCTGTGATCATCTGTGTTAGTCTGTGGCTGTGATCATCTGTGTTAGTCTGTGACTGTGATCATCTGTGTTAGTCTGTGGCTGTGATCATCTGTGTTAGTCTGTGGCTGTGATCATCTGTGTTAGTCTGTGGTTGTGATCATCTGTGTTAGTCTGTGGCTGTGACCATCTGTGTTAGTCTGTGGCTGTGATCATCTGTGTTAGTCTGTGGCTGTGATCATCTGTGTTAGTCTGTGGCTGTGATCATCTGTGTTAGTCTGTGACTGTGATCATCTGTGTTAGTCTGTGGCTGTGATCGTCTGTGTTAGTCTGTGTCTGTGACCATCTGTGTTAGTCTATGGCTGTGATCATCTGTGTTAGTCTGTGGCTGTGATCATCTGTGTTAGTCTGTGGCTGTGATCGTCTGTGTTAGTCTGTGACTGTGATCATCTGTGTTAGTCTGGCTGTGATCGTCTGTGTTAGTCTGTTCTGTGATCATCTGTGTTAGTCTGTGACTGTGATCATCTGTGTTAGTCTGTGGCTGTGATCGTCTGTGTTAGTCTATGGCTGTGATCATCTGTGTTAGTCTGTGGCTGTGATCATCTGTGTTAGTCTGTGGCTGTGATCATCTGTGTTAGTCTGTGGCTGTGATCATCTGTGTTAGTCTGTGGCTGTGATCTCTGTGTTAGTCTGTGCTGTGATCATCGTGTACTCTGTACTCGTTTAGTCTGTGATCGCTGTGTAGTCTGTGTCAGTCTAGCTGGCTGTGATCGTCTGTGTAGTCTGTGCTGTGATCTCTGTGTTAGTCTGTGGCTGTGATCATCTGTGTTAGTCTGTGGCTGATCGTCTGTAGTCTTGGCTGTGATCATCTTGTGTTAGTCTTGCTGTGATCATCTGTGTTAGCTTGGCTGTGATCCTGTGTTAGTCTGTGACCTGTGACATCCTGTGTTAGTCTGTGCTGTGATCTCTGTGTTAGTCTGTGATGGATCGTCTGTGTTAGTCTGTGCTGTGATCTCTGTGTTAGTCTGTGGCTGTGATCATCTGGTTAGTCTTGCGACTGTGATCATCTGTGTTAGTCTTGGCTGTGAGTCTGTGTTAGTCTGTGGCTGTGATCTCTGTGTTAGTCTTGGCTGTGATCATCTGTGTTAGTCTGTGGCTGTGATCATCTGTGTTAGTCTGTGCTGTGATCATCTGTGTTAGTCTGTGCTGTGATCATCTGTGTTAGTCTGTGCTGTGATCATCTGTGTTAGTCTGTGCTGTGATCATCTGTGTTAGTCTGTGGCTGTGATCGTCTGTGTTAGTCTGTGGCTGTGATCATCTGTGTTAGTCATGGCTGTGATCATCTGTGTTAGTCTGTGCTGTGATCATCTGTGTTAGTCTGTGGCTGTGATCGTCTGTGTTAGTCTGTGGCTGTGATCATCTGTGTTAGTCTGTGCTGTGATCATCTGTGTTAGTCTGTGCTGTGATCATCTGTGTTAGTCTGTGGCTGTGATCTCTGTGTTAGTCTGTGTCTGTGACCATCTGTGTTAGTCTATGGCTGTGATCATCTGTGTTAGTCTGTGGCTGTGATCATCTGTGTTAGTCTGTGGCTGTGATCGTCTGTGTTAGTCTGTGGCTGTGATCATCTGTGTTAGTCTGTGACTGTGATCATCTGTGTTAGTCTGTGGCTGTGACCATCTGTGTTAGTCTATGGCTGTGATCATCTGTGTTAGTCTGTGGCTGTGATCATCTGTGTTAGTCTGTGACTGTGATCATCTGTGTTAGTCTGTGGCTGTGATCATCTGTGTTAGTCTGTGTCTGTGACCATCTGTGTTAGTCTGTGGCTGTGATCATCTGTGTTAGTCTGTGGCTGTGATCATCTGTGTTAGTCTGTGACTGTGATCATCTGTGTTAGTCTGTGACTGTGATCATCTGTGTTAGTCTATGGCTGTGATCATCTGTGTTAGTCTGTGGCTGTGATCATCTGTGTTAGTCTGTGGCTGTGATCGTCTGTGTTAGTCTGTGTCTGTGACCATCTGTGTTAGTCTATGGCTGTGATCATCTGTGTTAGTCTGTGGCTGTGATCATCTGTGTTAGTCTGTGGCTGTGATCATCTGTGTTAGTCTGTGGCTGTGATCATCTGTGTTAGTCTGTGACTGTGATCATCTGTGTTAGTCTGTGACTGTGATCATCTGTGTTAGTCTATGGCTGTGATCGTCTGTGTTATTCTATCTCTGTGATCATCTGTGTTAGTCTGTGACTGTGATCATCTGTGTTAGTCTGTTTCTGTGATCATCTGTGTTAGTCTATGGCTGTGATCATCTGTGTTAGTCTGTGGCTGTGATCGTCTGTGTTAGTCTGTGGCTGTGATCGTCTATGTTAGTCTGTGGCTGTGATCATCTGTGTTGGTCTGTGGCTGTGATCATCTGTGTTAGTCTGTGGCTGTGATCATCTGTGTTAGTCTGTGGCTGTGATCATCTGTGTTAGTCTGTGACTGTGATCATCTGTACTTACCTAATTGTGGTTGCAGGGGTCGAGACTCAGCTCCTGGCCCCGCCTCTTCGCTGTCCGCTACTGGGTCTCTGCTCTCCCTGCTCCATGAGCTTTATCATACCTTGTCTTAAAACTATGTATGGTTCCTGCCTCCACTATATCTTTCTCTAGACTATTCCACTTCCTGACTACTCTGTGGCTGAAGAAGTGCTTCCTAACATCCCTTTGACTCATCTGAGTCTTCAGCTTCCAGTTGTGTCCCCTTGTTTCTGTATTCCCTCTCTGGAACATCCTGTCACTATCTACCTTGTCGATTCCCTGCAGTATTTTGTATGTCGTTATCATGTCTCCTCTAACCCTTCTGTGTTAGTCTGTGGCTGTGATCATCTGTCTTCCACTGAGATGAAAATAAATTTGCCATGGAAGATAGGTGCGGAAAGTTCAGTCACTTTAAATTGAAGATTGAGATACACACTCCTGTGTTAGAATAGGCTTGAGCCTTAATGAGGAGCACACCTCAACACTGTGTAGTATACTAGAACACAGGTACAGGTACTGTTAATAAGTATACCAGCTGGCAGAGGTCTTAGATACAAGAGGGTGACCACTAGACGGGGAAAACACCACTCTTAGAATGGCAGTCACATACATGGGGTTGATTTTAACCCACAAAAGTTATGAAGTTTGAAAGAAAATTTACAAAACTTTCTGGAAAAGTGATAGGAGCACATTCAAACCTGGAAGTTTTCCAGGCCAGCTCAAAACACCCGCCCTGAGGAACACCTCAAAACACCCGCCCTGAGGAACACCTCAAAACACCCGCCCTGAGGAACAAATATAGTGTCTGCCATCACGACACTTGCTCCACTCAGTAAATAAAAGAATGTAAACACGGTAAAAGTAAAATGTAACTAATAAACTAAGATACCGTGAAATCAAGACACGTAATAACTCCAAAGATAAGAGACAAACACAATACACTAAGAAATTTAGAAACATTATCTCTCAGTCCACAGCAGGATTCGAACCTGCAAACTCGGCATCAGAGTACAGAGTACTTTATCCACAGCGCCAGACTCTAGATCAGTATGCCCGCCTAGCCGAAGCTAGACGGTCGCTCCCCATACCCCGGAGCCTGTTTGTAAATTGTTAAGCATTTCAAAATCTCTTTCGTTGTTCACTGCATGTTGCAGTATTTGATGAAATAACTTTGTACAAGCCTGGTGTTCCGGGGTATGGGGAAACACCGTCTAGCTTCGGCTAGGCGCCCATACTTATCTGGAGTCTGGCGTTGTGGATAAAGTACTGTGTACTCTGAGTTTGCAGGTTCGAATTCTGCTGTGGACTAAGAGGTAATGTTTGTAAAATATTTCGCCTGTTTGCAAATTAAGTAACACTAAGGTATGAATAGGAACGTCAGAGAGCCGGGTAGTCTAGTGACATGCTTAGATTTATAGTTCAGCAAATCAGTTCTTGATAATGTAGTGTAGAGAAGGGTGGTGGGTGGTGCTGGAATCAAGACATTCTTCTGAAACCAACACTTCAGCACTCAGACGATCCACACAACACTCACACTCAAATTCACACAAACTTAAATATATACTACTAGAATTCCATGGCAGAGTAACAAGTGAGGCATGAGTGAGAGAGAGAAATTTCATATTCTTGAAGTGTAAGAAAGCTTTTAACACTATCGCACGAAAGACAGGTAGCAAACAGAACTTACACTCTGACTGTACCCTTCTCAAGAACATTATTAATATCGTTCCTTCCTAGAATGACTAGAGTTTGCAACACGTTTCCACAGTATTTAAACTTTGTGAAGTAAAGTCAATTGACCTACAGAGATATTTGGCACACGGCTGGTTACTATTTCATCTTGTTCCTTATTTGTATGTGTCATATATATACAAATTTTGTTTGTATATTGTATATAGCGATGTTAAGAAATCACTTCTGGTAGTTTACGATGTAATATGGAAACTGCTTCAAGGTTACATATACGTCTAGCCACTTGATAATGTTAGGGAGGACTTTTCAGTGAACTGAGGTAGGTAACAGTTCTTAGTTGGTGTAACAAGGTTGTCTTAGTCTATCGGTACCATTGAGAGAGAGAGAGAGAGGATAGGGAGGAGGGGAGGGGACAAAAGCTGGATGAACAGGCAAGAATAACAGGGAAAGTACTACATCGGATAAAGGAATACTTAACAGGCAGAAAACTACGAGTGGTTGTCTTGAGAAAGAGGTGTCGGAATTAGCGTGTGGTGAGTGGAGTTCCACAAGGATCAGTAATAGGACCTGTACTATTTGTGTGCGTAAATGACATGACGAAAGGGACATTCAAAAGTGTCCCTGTTGGCAGATGACATGAAACTAATGAGGAGAATACAAAACAGAAGAGGATCAGAAAAGACTTCAAGTGTACCTGGGTAGGCTGAGGGTCTGGTCTGACAAATGTACCTAGGTAGGCTGAGGGTTTGGTCTGAGAAGTGGCTACTAGAATTTAACTACAGCAATTTCAGAGATATGAAAATTGGGGATGGGTAAAGGAGACTCCAGAGTACAGGTTCGGGGATCAAAGGCTGCAAACTTCAATCAAGAAGGACCTCGAAGCAAGCATTGCACCAAACATATCTCCTGAGGGAGGTATATGTTTCCCGAATAACCACAGCAAATGCACGTCTGACATATATAAGATTAGCTTTCAGGAAGTTAGGCAAGGAGTCATTCAACACTATACGTCATATGTCAGGCTCATATTGGAGTATGTAGCACCAGTATGGAACCCACACCTGATATAGCATGTCAGATACTGTAGAAAGTGCACAGGTTTGCAACGAGACTAGTCCCAAAGCTAAAGTGTATCTCTGGGGATAAATTGAGAGGTAAACCAGATCACAGAGGACAGGAGGACTAGTGACGTGATGACTACAAAATACTAATAGGAATTGATACGATGGGCAGGGACAAATTATTTAAGAGATGAGGAAGAAGAACACAAGAGCACAGCTGCAGGTTGACTGAAACTGGAACCTACCTCAACATTTCTAGTTGAACCAGAATGAAACAGGAACCTACCTCAACATTTCTAGTTGAACCAGAATGAAACAGGAACCTACCTCAACATTTCTAGTTGAACCAGAATGAAACTGGAACCTACCTCAACATTTCTAGTTGAACCAGAATGAAACTGGAACCTGCCTCAACATTTCTAGTTGAACCAGAATGAAACAGGAACCTACCTCAACATTTCTAGTTGAACCAGAATGAAACAGGAACCTACCTCAACATTTCTAGTTGAACCAGAATGAAACAGGAACCTACCTCAACATTTCTTAATTCTGATTATTTTATCAAATATTTTGGTGGTGTTGAAAAACACGATATTCATTAGGGACTCAAAAAACCCAAGTCAAAAAATGCCTCTCCCTCGCCTCTTTTAATTAGTTGTTCACTCTAAATATCGCAACACATCAGTCTTTCTGACCGCCACCAGGCCAGTCTTGTGGGAATTTTATGGTCAGCCTCGATGGATGAAGACGATAGGGTTTCTCATAGGGATTTTCCACCCAAAGTGTTCTCGCAGAGATGGGGTCTGTTAAGTAGGTCTGTGAACCTTGATAATGTTTGTAATATATTGAATCTTGATAACGCTCTTAATACACTGTATTGTATGATACATCGTGAAGTGTATGTCTCTCAGTGTGTATACACTGAGAGTATGATACACTGTGATGTATATGTGTCTCAGTGTGTATACACTCGGAGTATGATCACTATTTTAGGTATTAAAATATTCTTGACTGGTGGTAAACAGGTGACATGCAGCCTTAATTACCCTCGTGTAATTGATAGGCTTTAAACCAATCATTTACACCAAACAAAACTCTAGTATTGAAAGTAACACTGGTATTTACAATAAGGAACACTTGTATTTACAATAAGTAACACTGGTATTTACAATAAGTAACACTGGTATTTACAATAAGTAACACTGGTATTTACAATAAGTAACACTGGTATTTACAATAAGTAACACTGGTATTTACAATAAGTAACACTGGTATTTACAATAAGTAACACTGGTATCTACAATAAGCAACACTGGTATTTACAATAAGTAACACTGGTATCTACAATAAGTAACACTGGTATTTACAATAAGTAACACTGGTATTTACAATAAGTAACACTGGTATTTACAATAAGTAACACTGGTATTTACAATAAGCAACACTTGTATTTACAATAAGTAACACTGGTATTTACAATAAGTAACAATGTTACATATTGTGTCATTGAGTCAAAACTTTTTGACTTAATGGTCCAGGAGGGACCAAAACATCGTAACAGTGGTCCAGGAGGAACCATAGCGTTGTAACAGTGGTCCAAGAGGAACCATAACGTTGTAACAGTGGTCCAGGAGGAACCATAACATCATAACAATGGTCCAGCAGGAACCATAATATCTTAACAATGGTCCAGGAGGAACCATAACATCATAACAATGGTCCAGGAGGAACCATAACATCATAACAATGGTCCAGGAGGAACCATAACATCATAACAATGGTCCAGGAGGAACCATAACATCATAAGTATGGTCCAGCAGGAACAATAACATCATAACTATGGTCCAGCAGGAACAATAACATCATAACTATGGTCCAGCAGGAACAATAACATCATAACTATGGTCCAGCAGGAACCATAACATCATAACAATGGTCCAGGAGGAACCATAACATCGTAACAATGGTCGAGGAGAGACCATAACGTCATCGTAACAATGGTCCAGTCTGGAGTCGATATCATCAGTCCATGCCTTGATAAGCCGCGAAGAAGCGGCTTGTATACTGCAGACAGGTGAGGTGCAGCAGTAGTAGGCGGCGTCACCTTGGATAAATCCAGGGTGGAAGTAGGTCATGACTATTGGTTAGGCAAGTGAAGAATTCCCTGTATCAAGATCCCAAGATGATGCTGTGTCTGATAGTAATGTAGATAAATGGTTCAGAGAACCATTCTTCAGGAAACAGGACAAGTGTTTCCTGACGCGGGTCTCAGTCATGTGATGACCCGCCACTGCTTCTTTTGGTCATGTGACCGGAGGAAGACCTCTGTTATATAGTTATATAAACAAAAGTTAACTATGTGTAAGTGTACTAGTCTCATTAATTAATGTGTGTTGTTGTTGAATGTTCACAGTTTCAGATGGTCTGGCAGAGTTCCTGTTTCAGTCCATATTGAACAGTGTCTTGTTTCAGTCCACACTGAACACTGCCTAGCATCACCTAAAGGCTGGTGCCTGGCTGGTGCCTGGCTGATGCCTGGCTGGTACCTGGCTGATGCCTGGCTGGTGCCTGGCTGGTGCCTGGCTGGGGTTTAAGAAGGGAGAGGGGAGGGTTCCTGGGTAAGGTCTGGAGAGTAAGGTACAAGAGGTTAGGTTCACTGAGGACCTACCTACCTCCAGTTAGACCCCTCAAAGTGCTCAGCCTCTTGCGGTAGATACACACAATGTATATCTCCGAGGGTTGTTGAAGTATAGTTTGTCTCAGTCCTCCCTCCTTAGTTCTGTATAGTATTTAGATAAATGATTCAGAGAACCCACAAGTTGATTAATTATACATATGTGCAGCACTTGCTTATCTTTATTGAGGAAACGTTTCGCCACACAGTGACTTCATCAGTCCTATAAGAAAAGAATGGTTGAAGATCAGGAGTGTGAGTTAATCAGTCTCTCAGTCCGTGAATCTTTTAAGATTGAGGGACTGATTACCTCAAACTGCTTCAAAACTTCCCCATTCTTCTTTGTATAAGACTGATGAAGCCACTGTGTGGCGAAACGTTTCCTCAATAAAGATACTTAAGTGTTGCACATGTGTTTAATTTACCAGGTGTGTATGTAGTTTAGAAAGACACGTGAGGAAACACTAAGACATATTTATTAAAAAACGTTTCGGTCCTGGGACCTTGATCACTTCTACCACACATCTCGCTCTCTTTTTAACCTCTGTATGTTAGAAGTAATCAAGGTCCCAGGATCGAAACGTTTTCTAATAAATATGTCCTAGTGTTTGCTCACCTGTCTTTCTAAACCAGTTTGTCGGTAGCTATTACCAAAGTTAATACCAGTTCTGTTTGTAAACACAACACATCCTGAGGCTTTTTTTTACTCCATTTTAGAACGTAATGGAAGAGTACTGCAGTGGGCCTACTGGCCCATGCTAGGCCAAACCCAAACCAACCCAAACCCAACCCTTTTCCATCATACATTTGTTCAATCTTTTTTCAACTTCTTAATGTGTTAGCTTCACTGTGTATACCTCTGAACTCAGTGGCCACTTTATTAGTTACACCCTCTACTGGGGAGGGCCCCCTGTGCCCCCAGAACAACCTGAATTCTTTGTGCCATGGATTCAACAAGCGGCTGGAAGCATTCCTTGCGGATCCTGGTCTATGTTGTTGCACATTCACGCTGCAGATCTCCCGATTCACCACATCACAAAGGTTTAAGCCAAATTCTGAACACCATCTGTATGTCATAGCAGAAAGCGCGATTCATCAGACCAGGTGACATATTTTTCCAATCTTCAGCTTCCTAGTTTTTGTGAGCCTGTGTCCACTGTATGAGTGGAACCCGGTGTGGTCTTCTGCTTTTGTAACCCATCCACTTCAAGGTTCGACGTATTGTGCATTCAGAGGTGCTCTTTTTGCGTATCATTTTTGTAATGTGTGGTTGAGTTACTGTCACTTTCCTGTCAGCTTGAACCAGTCTGGTCATTCTTCTCTCACCTCTCTTATTAACAAGACTTTTTTGTCCACAGAACTACCGCCCATTGGATGTTTTGTTTCTTACACCTAGAGACTGTTATGTGTGAAAGCCCCAGGAGATACTGAGATACTCAGACCACCCAGTCTCTCGGGCACCAACAATCATTCCACACTGTCTGGCACCAACAATCATTCCACACTGTCTGGCACCAACAATCATTCCACAGCCATGTTCATTCTGAACAGCAACTGAACCTCGTAACCATGTCTGCGTGCTTTTAGGCATTGAGGTGCTGCCATGTGATTGGCTGATTAGATATTTGCATTAACGAGCAGATGTACTGGTGTACCTAATAAAGTGACCACTGAGTGTATCTATCGATTGCACATTGATTATTAAGTTTGCAAATAACTTGCTCACCAGCAGAGAATATACTTCAATACTTAACAATAGGAATGAAAGTATACGCTGCATATATACACTTGAGAGATGTACACCTCTGGGAGTATACTGTGCATATATACACTGAGAGATATACACCTCTGGAAGTATATTGTGCATATATACACTGAGATATTCACCTCTGGGAGTATACTGTGCATATATACACTGAGAGATATACACCTCTGGGAGTATACTGTGCATATATACACTGAGAGATATACACCTCTGGGAGTATACTGTGCATATATACACTGAGAGATATACACATCTGGGAGTATACTGTGCATATATACACTGAGAGATATACACCTCTGGGAGTATACTGTGCATATATACACTGAGATATATACACCTCTGGGAGTATACTGTGCATATATACACTGATATATACACCTCTGGGAGTATACTGTGCATATATACACTGAGAGATATACACCTCTGGGAGTATACTGTGCATATATACACTGAGATATATACACCTCTGGGAGTATACTGTACATATATACACTGAGAGATATACACCTCTGGGAGTATACTGTGTATACTGCATCACCAGCTGATCTAGAAGATTTTCCTTGGATTATTAACCTGGAGGGTTAGCAACCCAGAATAACCCAATGAAGCCATGTCATCAGATTGGCTTATTTGCATTGGGATCCCTTAATCCTCTCCCCCAGGATGCGACCCACACCGGTCGATTACCATTCAGGTAATTACTGCTAGGTGAACAGGGGCAGCAGGTGTAAGGTGACCAACTCCCAGGTACCTACTTATTGTTAGGTGAATAGGGGGCAGTAGGTGTAAGGGAAAATGTTCAACGTTTCCACAAGTGCCGGGGATCGAACCCCAGTCCCTCAGTGTGTGTGCTGAGATCACTACCAAACTCGAACCTTTCCCCATCAGTCCCTCATCACTCATGATAGATGATCAGTCCCTCATCACTCATGATAGATGATCAGTCCCTCGTCCTTAATGGATGATCAGTCCCTCGTCCTTGATGGATGATCAGTCCCTCGTCCTTGATAGATGATCAGTCCCTCTTCCTTGATAGGTGATCAGTCCCTCGTCCTTGATAGGTGATCAGTTCCTCGTCCTTGATAGGGGATCAGTCCCTCGTCCTTGATAGATGATCAGTCCCTCTTCCTTGATAGGTGATCAGTCCCTCGTCCTTGATAGGTGATCAGTCCCTCGTCCTTGATAGAAGGTGATCAGACCCTCGTCCTTGATATAAGGTGATCAGACTCTCGTCCTTGATAGATACATAACTGGCATCAAGTAAACGTTTCGCCCACCCGTAGCTTGAATGCAAACCAAAACATAAACGGTGAAAAACGTTTCTTTAAATAACAAAAAAGGCACAATACCGTGACTGGAACAATACACACACAACCCGCACATATAAAGAGGAGCTTAGACGACGTTTCGCCGACTTGGACCATTTACAAAGTCACACTAACACACAGAGACAGAGGAAGGGTATTTATAGGCAGGCAGACAGGGGAGGGTACAAGAGAGTGGGGAAATGTAGGAGTAGTGGTAGTAGTGGTAGTAGTAAAGGTAGTAGTAAAGGTAGTAGAGTAGACAGTCATATGGGAAGGAGCACTGCTATGAGGCTAGCGACCCGCAAGAGGTACGAGAGGAAGAAAAGCGAAAAATGAAGGAAAATACAAGGCAAAAGAAAGAACAGAAAGAAAGGAAAACCCAAAGAGAAAAAGGAGAAGGGGAAGATAAGACAGGGAAGGAATCAGGTTAAGTCACGGGTGTTCTGAAGTTTAGAGCATTTAACAATGTAATGAGAGGAAAGCATCAACAGAGACAAAGCCAGGGCTAAGATTGGTCTTCTGCTAAAACTGTCTACCCTACGTCTAACTTTCATAGTCGCCGCCTGGTTGAATCCTCCCTTATACACAACTTTCCCTGTATGAATCTTAGCCCTGGCTTTGTCTCTGTTGATGCTTTCCTCTCTCATTACATTGTTAAATGCTCTAAACTTCAGAACACCCGTGACTTAACCTGATTCCTTCCCTGTCTTATCTTCCCCCTTCTCCTTTTTTCTCTTTGGGTTTTCCTTTCTTTCTGTTCTTTCTTTTGCCTTGTATTTTCCTTCATTTTTCGCTTTTCTTCCCTCTCGTACCCCTTGCGGGTCGCTAGCCTCATAGCAGTGCTCCTTCCCATATGACTGTCTACTCTACTACCTTTACTACTACCTTTACTACTACCACTACTACCACTACTCCTACATTTCCCCACTCTCTTGTACCCTCCCCTGTCTGCCTGCCTATAAATACCCTTCCTCTGTCTCTGTGTGTTAGTGTGACTTTGTAAATGGTCCAAGTCGGGCCGAAACGTCGTCGTAAGCTCCTCTCTTTTATATGTGCGGGTTGTGTGTGTAACGTTTCTTTCTTTGTATTGTATTGATAAAGCCATTGATGAGCGAAACGTCTCCACAATAAAGATACCAGAGTGTAGCACACGTATGTGACTTATCAACTGGTCGGTATTTATTACTGTTATTAATATGATTTATATATACTGGTGGGTGTTAAAACCTGGAGGGTGTTGCGGGGGTCAACGACCCCCCCCAGTCCATGATCAGGCCTCCCGGTGGATCAGGGGTCAGGGGTCTTGAAGGCAACCAGGGGTCTTGAAGGCAGCCAGGGGTCTTAAAGGCAGCCAGGAGTCTGTTGGTAATTCCCCTTATGCCTGGTGGGAGACTGTTGAAGATAATAGAATAATTTATAATTATATAACGTCTTATCGACGTTTCATAGCGGTTTGAGGTGTTTTCTGACGTATTTGATACTTTAGCTATAATAAATATATAAGGGGATTGGTGTTATTGTCTGTAGATTTTAGATGTTGCCACCGAAGTTGCTAATTTATTGTGCACCACAAATCCATCCTGTGGATGGTAGCGCAAGAGCATATGGATACACACAAGGCCTAGGAACTAGGCCCCAAAAGGATTAACAGGAGTACATTTGGATTTATATCCACAGTTCACTTATATGTTACAAACAAATTTAGGAAATTTGCTTAATACATCTGGTATCTTATTTTCATTAATAAGATGTAGAATCGCATTATTAATCACAGTTTTAAATCAAACTGTTTTCTATGTTATAAGAGGAAATTGTTGTGGTTGCAATAGTCTCTCAGTGTGGTAAGTGACGGATATCAATCAGAGTGGCGCACCAGTCTTCCCAGACAACTTCAGCCGTGCTGGAAGGAACCTTTGCAGCTGCTGTGGCTGATGACCTATTACTGCAATACTTGCCGATATCCTCAGTCCTCAAGTTTCTCACCTCAGCATGACACTACTGAGTCCCCCAGCTAAGGCTGATACTGATAAATGGTTGACAAGTTGATCAATTTATCAACCTGTCTGTTCTCTGAACCATTTATCTACATTACTGTCAGACACAGCAACATCTTGGGATCTTGATACAGGGAATTCTTCACTTGCCTAACCTATAGTCATGACCTACTTCCACCTGTGGATTTGTCCAAGGTGACGCCGCCTACGACTGTTTCACCTCACCTGTCTACTGTATATAAGCCACTTCTCGCATATGCTGTATTCTTATCAAGATGGACTAATGACATCGACTCCAGCCTGAGGGACTGATTACCTCAAACTCCTTCTGATCTTCAACCATTCTTTGTATGGACTGATGAAGCCACTGTGTGGCGAAACGTTTTCACAATAAAGATACCCAAGTGTTGCATATGTGTCTAATTTATCATGCTGGCACTACTGAAGTCTCCTAGTTGAGGCTGACACTACTGAAGTCTCCCAGCTCAGGCTGACGCTACTGAAGTCTCCTAGTTGAGGCTGACACTACTGAAGTCTCCCAGCTCAGGTTGACACTACTGAAGTCTCCCAGCTCAGGCTGACGCTACTGGTCTCTCCCAGCTCAGGCTGGCACTACTGAAGTCTCCTAGTTGAGGCTGACACTATTGAAGTCTCCCAGCTCAGGCTGACACTACTGAAGTCTCCCAGCTCAGGCTGACACTACTGAAGTCTCCCAGCTCAGGCTGACACTACTGAAGTCTCCCAGCTCAGGCTGACACTACTGAAGTCTCCCAGCTCAGGCTGACACTACTGAAGTCTCCCAGCTCAGGCTGACACTACTGAAGTCTCCCAGCTCAGGCTGACACTACTGAAGTCTCCCAGCTCAGGTTGACACTACTGAAGTTTCCTAGGCTGACACTACTGAAGTCTCCCAGCTCATTCTGACACTACTGAAGTCTCCCAGCTCAGGCTGACACTACTGAAGTCTCCCAGCTCAGGCTGACACTACTGAAGTATTGTGAGGGAAACACAGCTTTTGTTCCAACTGTGTAGCAGCACACTGCTGATGTTTCTAGTATTGTTTGACTCAAAAACAGCCGAGTGTCATCCATGACAGCAGACCATCAAGCTGTGTCATCCATAACACCAAACCATCAAGCTGTGTCATCCATAACACCAAACCTTCAAGCTGTGTCATCCATAACACCAAACCTTCAAGCTGTGTCATCCATAACACCAAAACCAAGCTGTGTCATCCATAACACCAAACCATCAAGCTGTGTCATCCATAACACCAAACCATCAAGCTGTGTCATTAATAACACCAAACCATCAAGCTGTGTCATCCACAACACCAAACCATCAAGCTGTGTCATCCACAACACCAAACCATCAAGCTGTGTCATCCACAACACCAAACCATCAAGCTGTGTCATCCATAACACCAAACCATCAAGCTGTGTCATCCATAACACCGAACCATCAAGCTGTGTCATCCACAACACCAAACCATCAAGCTGTGTCATCCACAACACCAAACCCTCAAGCTGTGTCATCCATAACACCAAACCCTCAAGCTGTGTCATCCACAACACCAAACCCTCAAGCTGTGTCATCCACAACACCAAACCCTCAAGCTGTGTCATCCATAACACCAAACCATCAAGCTGTGTCATCCATAACACCGAACCCTCAAGCTGTGTCATCCATAACACCAAACCCTCAAGCTGATGGTAAAAGAAATTCCTTTAGACGTGGAAAACTAATGAACATTTTCAGCTGCCACTGTGGCAAGGCACAAACCTCGAAATTGCATTTTTACAAAATAGAATCACACTGTAGAAGGGGAATGGAAAGAAGAGAATAATCATAGCATTATACGAGAGGGTTTTTAGAACACAATAGTGTTAATGTCATAACTGTAAGGAAATGGGTTGTTAGTGTGGAGCAACACTGTAGTTTAGTCTCTATAACAACCTTACGGAACATTATCATTGGCTTGGTGTGTCTCTGAAGGTTATAGTTATCCAGCCTCTCACTTTTCCTACCTGCATTTGTATTATTCTTGTACGTATCTACTGGCCGCTTTTCTCAAGCAGTTACAGTGTGTTTGTGCTACGTACGTAGGTCGTAAGAATATAAGTGTAGATAAATAGTTCCGAGAAATAAGTTGATAAATTAGACACAGGTGCAACACTTGGGGATCTTTAATGAGGAAATGTTTCGCCACACACACTGGCTTCATCAGTCATATGCAAAGAAGAATGGTGAACATCATAAGTATATGATTACCTCAAACTCCTTCTGATCTTCATCATTCGTCTTTGTTTAGGACTGATGAAGCCACTGTGGGGCGAAACGTTACCTCATTAAAGATTCCCAAGTGTTGCACATGTGTACTCCACTTGACCCAAGGAAGACTCACTGTGCCGTTGTTCCCCCCAAAGGACTGGAAACGGTACATCACTTATGTAAATTCCGACACTCCCTTGGGAGCCAGTGACGGGTATTTGTGCATACTACCCAGAATCTCTGAGGTGCTGATACAAGATTACCCAGGTAACAACAACCTGTCTCTCCAACCAATACAATTACAACACTGCTCTCAGGATCATAACCTGCATGATCTATGCCCACATTCAATATGTTGCTTCAAGTTTCCTGATACTACAACATCGACAGACATAACTTAGAATCCATTATAGGAGGCATCATTATTCCAGCAGATCCTCCGATCACTGCCGCCCAAGCCACTCCAGACCTAACAGCTGCCTCCTCCCAAGAAACCCAAGCCATCCCACCTGCCCTGCCCTGCCGCCACCTTCATAACCACAACAGCACTGCCTGAAGATCAAGACTTTCACACCTGTGAAAAGATCAAAATCGACGACCACATCTCTGGCTTCACTTAGATAAACCTACAGTTTTTCACTACATCTACGAACAAGGACATATTTGCCCCAGGAAACTGTCATGCTTCAGCTAGTTAGGAAAGTGACAGTAGGCAGAAGATATAGCAAGAGAGCCAGGGATCGTTGAGAGAGTAGATGGCAGAGGAGACGCCAGGATGACCCAAGCAGTCCACTCTGACGGTTGACCTTTGAGGAGTGTTTGGTTCTGCTGATACTTTACTGACGTGAATCTTGAGTGCTTCCTGATGTAATATTTCTGTTCCATGTTTGTTATGATTCTAGGTAAGTGGCTGACTCATTGTGGTTTATTTTTATTTTATGTATTGAATGTGTGATCCAATAGAGGATTGAGAGGATGTATTACACATTGAATAACTGTATTGAATGGCAGTGATGGAGTGAATGATGATGAAAGTGTTTCTTCTTTTTCGGGTCACCCTGCCTTGGTGGGACACAGCCGATGTACTAATACAAAAATATGAAAATTTATTCTATTATTGTCTGTAAAATGTTCAATATATTTAAAATGTTATTTCCCCCTGAGGAGATTAATTCATTTTAAGAGAGAATGTTAGTGGTGGCAGCTCTGTGTTAGTGGTGGCAGCACTGTGTTAGTGGTGGCAGCACTGTGTTAGTGGTGGCAGCTCTGTTAGTGGTGGCAGCACTGTGTTAGTGGTGGCAGCACTGTGTTAGTGGTGGCAGCTCTGTGTTAGTGGTGGCAGCTCTGTGTTAGTGGTGCAGCTCTATGTTAGTGGTGGCAGCTGTATGTTAGTGGTGGCAGCTCTGTGTTAGTGGTGCAGCTCTATGTTAGTGGTGGCAGCTCTATGTTAGTGGTGGCAGCTCTGTGTTAGTGGTGGCAGTGGTGGGATTAAGGACGTACTGACACACAAGTTCAACCTGTGAATAAAGTACTGGCTGTACTGTCATCAGGTGGTTAGTGGTTAATATGGTAGTTGGTGGTTAATGTGGTGGTTGGTGGTTAGTGTGATGGTTGATGGTTAGTGTGGTGGTTGATGGTTAGTGTGGTGGTTGATGGTTAGTGTGGTGGTTGATGGTTAGTGTGGTTCTTGATGGTTAGTGTGGTGGTTGATGGTTATTGTGGTAGTTAATATATCTCAGCACTAGTTAAGCAGAGATCTATCATCCAGCAAATAGACACAGCAGTTAGGGGACTTAGATGACCCAGCACTGAGATCAAGCCTAGTGGAAAACTAGGTCTGAGCTAGGTTATATTTGGCTAGGTGCTAGGACACCCAGCAGCCTGGCACCTGGGTTGACTAATGAGGTAATTAAGGTAGCACGCTTGTCCTCCTGATTTATGGCTCTAAACGCAGGTAATTAAGTTTATCCAAATATACTTTTAAGGGGGGGAGGGGGGCCTTGATACTGGTGAAGGGCTCTTGATCCAAGGAATTGGAACTACCCTTTTCTTTATATATATATATATATATATATATATATATATATATATATGAAGACAACCACTATGAAAATAGAGGAATTCCAAGCGCTTTCGTGACTACTCACATTATCAAGGAACTATAGTTCCTTGATAATGTGAGTAGTCACAAGGCTTGAATTCCTCTATTTTTTCATAGTGGTTGTCTTGCATATTCTGATATCACCTGATTACTGTGATCTTTTTGCATATATATATATATATATATATATAGGATGGGGTCCACCTCTAGTGCAAATTGTGGGACCCATAGCCTCGGAGAAGTGGATAAAAAGGCTTCAAGGAAGAATATTTGGATTTCTTCCTGAAGCCATTTGAATATTCCACTTTCCCTACCACCCCATCTTTTATTTTTTTTTTTACCAATAGGTATATTTTATTACATAATATGGTACAAAAGATTTAAGAGATACATTGTTGATATAAAGATGACATATACAGTACACGAGGTGTGAGAGATACATGTCTAGTACATATTGTTACATGTTTGTCACTGATTATAATGCGAAAATCTCATCCAGCTCCTCAGAGCTGGGGCGTGTGCCCAGAATACAGCATGCATTACCCCTCTGAACAGCAGCGCTGAGTCGCTGGAACAGAAAACTAACTGCCCTGGGATCCCTAGTTACCCTGTTGAGTCTTTTGCCCAGCTCCTTGAGGAACTTAGATGCACTCTTTCCCCATGAGCCATTTGTCTCCGAGCCTATGGGAACAAACATATAATGATGGACAAGTTCTCCATATTTTCTCGACTTTTGGGACTTCCTGAAGGTGGCAGCTGGCCCCTCCTTCCTCCCTGGTGTATTGGAGATAGGTATCAGCCAAGGTAGATGCACATGTGTAGTCCCACGCCACCTGCTTGCCGTCTGTCCAGGCTTGAAGGGTGATACCATCTGGACGCTTTTGGCTGCCATCAGATCTGCATAGTTGGGGTGGTTCCCTTACTGCTGGGCATCCAGCTGTTGTGAGGCTCCTCTTGATAATGTTATTAACCTCTTCATGTCTTGCAATCTTTCCCTCGGATTTACGACACACAAGACCATGGTACCCGAATCGGTCTGCTGCTTCACTGCCACAAATATACCTGTGTTCGGTGAGAATAGGGGCGGCAAGTCGAAGGGCAACACCAATGCGGATGGTCTGTGGGTCGAGGCTTGTGCCCATGGCCGGGCTCAGAGAGTAGATACTCTCGAAACTCTTCAAAGGTAAAGGTAAGGCTGGAGTTGGGAACAGCCAAAAGAGAGTCCCCTGCATGAGGAGCTCTCACTGCAAGGAGGCGGGCTCTATCCTTCCCTGACACACTCTGAAGCATTGCTGAGGCTATATTCTATACTATTGGGCCATCCCAGTGCGACTGTTTGTAATTGTTGGGGGGAGCAGGCCTGGTGTCAGAGCCTGTTAGATTATCCCAGATCCTGGCTCCATCAACGAACTTTTGGTCATGGATTCCAATCGTGTCCCTAAGATGTCCAGGGAGAATTGCTGCTACAAACCCTCTGGATGCAATGCTTGAAGACATATATGCAAGACAAGCCACGGGGAGTGGAAATATTTAGCTCAAGTACTTTCATACTACTAAGTGCGTCATCAGGAGCTGTGCAATGTTGCAAAGGCAACAACAGGAGAAGTATGGTAAGTTTTCTGAGACTGGTAGTGTGGAGGCACCGGACAGTCTCAGACTCTCAAAACTCCAGACCGTCGCATAAGCCACTGGGCCAGCTAGCTTTAATAAGATTCATCCAACTAGGTATATTTCTACACCTATGGTGTAGTTGGATGAATCTTATTAAAGCTAGCTGGCCCAGTGGCTTACGCGACGGTCTGGAGTTTTGAGAGTCTGAGACTGTCCGGTGCCTCCACACTACCAGTCTCAGAAAACTTACCATACTTCTCCTGTTGTTGCCTTTGCAACATTGCACAGCTCCTGATGACGCACTGAGTAGTATGAAAGTACTTGTGTCATATTCCATCGTTCAAGACGGACTTCCCTGTCATATTCCATAGTTCAAGACGGGCTTCCCTTTCATATTACATCGTTCTAGAGGGGTTTCTGTGTCATATTCCATCGTTCAAGACGGGCTTCCCTGTCACATTCCAGCGTTCAAGACGGGCTTCCCTGTCACATTCCATCGTTCAAGACGGACTTCCCTGTCATATTCCATAGTTCAAGACGGGCTTCCCTTTCATATTACATCGTTCAAGATGGGTTTCTATGTCATATTCCATCGTTCAAGACGGGCTTCCCTGTCACATTCCAGCGTTCAAGACGGGCTTCCCTGTCACATTCCATCGTTCAAGACGGGCTTCCCTGTCATATTCCATTGTTCAAGATGGGTTTCCCTGTCATATTCCATCGTTCAAGACGGGTTTCCCTGTCATATTCCGTCGTTCAAGACGGGTTTCCCTGTCATATTCCATCGTTCAAGACGGGCTTCCCTGTCATATTCCGTCGTTCAAGACGGGCTTCCCTGTCATATTCCATCGTTCAAGACGGGTTTCCCTGTCATATTCCGTCGTTCAAGACGGGCTTCCCTGTCATATTCCATCGTTCAAGACGGGCTTCCCTGTCATATTCCATCGTTCAAGACGGGTTTCCCTGTCATATTCCGTCGTTCAAGACGGGTTTCCCTGTCATATTCCATCGTTCAAGATGGGTTTCCCTGTCATATTCCATCGTTCAAGATGGGTTTCCCTGTCATATTCCGTCGTTCAAGACGGGTTTCCCTGTCATATTCCATCGTTCAAGACGGGTTTCCCTGTCATATTCCGTCGTTCAAGACGGGTTTCCCTGTCATATTCCATCGTTCAAGACGGGTTTCCGTCATATTCCATCGTTCAAGACGGGTTTCCCTGTCATATTCCATCGTTCAAGACGGGTTTCCCTGTCATATTCCATCGTTCAAGACGGGTTTCCCTGTCATATTCCATCGTTCAAGACGGGTTTCACTGTCATATTCCATCGTTCAAGACGGGTTTCCCTGTCATATTCCATCGTTCAAGACGGGTTTCACTGTCATATTCCATCGTTCAAGACGGGTTTCACTGTCATATTCCATCGTTCAAGACGGGTTTCCCTGTCATATTCCATCGTTCAAGATGGGTTTCCCTGTCATATTCAATCGTTCAAGATGGGTTTCCCTGTCATATTCCGTCGTTCAAGACGGTCTGGAGTTTTGAGAGTCTGTGACCGCGGGTTCGAACCCCACCCGTGGTATGGTTAGTCTCAGACTGTCTTGGAGAGGCCAGCGGGATGCCAACCACACACCAGTCTCCCCCACACCCCACCCCATATGGGGTCGGGTGTGGTAGACCTCGCAGTTTGCAGATAGCATGAGGAAAATACTAGAAGATAGTTAATATATAGAGCTCCTGGAGAGCGAAACGTTGCCACAATAAAATGTCACATTACTTGCACATGTGTCCTTTAACCTAGCAGAACACTGGGTTGCCATATGTCCCTGATAATGTACTTTCTTCATTCACACCTGGATTTCCATCCAAACATGGTAGTGTTAGTGATGAACATGGTAGTGTTAGTGATGAACATGGTGGTGTTAGTGATGAACATGGTAGTGTTAGTGATGAACATGGTAGTGTTAGTGATGAACATGGTAGTGTTAGTGATGAACATGGTGTTAGTGATGAACATGGTGGTGTTAGTGATGAACATGGTGTTAGTGATGAACATGGTAGTGTTAGTGATGAACATGGTAGTGTTAGTGATGAACATGGTAGTGTTAGTGATGAACATGGTGTTAGTGATGAACATGGTAGTGTTAGTGATGAACATGGTAGTGTTAGTGATGAACATGGTAGTGTTAGTGATGAACATGGTAGTGTTAGTGATGAACATGGTAGTGTTAGTGATGAACATGGTGGTGTTAGTGATGAACATGGTAGTGTTAGTGATGAACATGGTAGTGTTAGTGATGAACATGGTAGTGTTAGTGATGAACATGGTAGTGTTAGTGATGAACATGGTAGTGTTAGTGATGAACATGGTGGTGTTAGATGGGAAGGTATGAGGGACTGTTAGATGGGAAGGAATGAGGGACTGTTAGATGGGAAGGTATGAGGGACTGTTAGATGGGAAGGTATGAGGGACTGTTAGATGGGAAGGTTTGAGGGACTGTTAGATGGTTAGTGATGAACATGGTGTTAGTGATGAACATGGTAGTGTTAGTGAGGAACATGGTAGTGTTAGTGATGAACATGGTAGTGTTAGTGATGAACATGGTGTTAGTGATGAACATGGTGTTAGTGATGAACATGGTAGTGTTAGTGATGAACATGGTAGTGTTAGTGATGAACATGGTAGTGTTAGTGATGAACATGGTAGTGTTAGTGATGAACATCGTGGTGTTAGTGATGAACATGGTGGTGTTAGTGATGAACATGGTAGTGTTAGTGATGAACATGGTAGTGTTAGTGATGAAGATGGTGTCAGTGATGAACGTGGTAGTGATGAACATGGTAGTGTTAGTGATGAACATGGTAGTGTTAGTGATGAACATGGTACTGTTAGTGATGAACATGGTAATGTTAGTGATTAACATGGTGTTAGTGATGAACATGGTAATGTTAGTGATGAACATGGTGGTGTTAGTGATGAACATGGTGGTGTTAGTGATGAACATGGTAGTGTTAGTGATGAACATGGTGGTGTTAGTGATGAACATGGTAGTGTTAGTGATGAACATGGTAATGTTAGTGATGAACATGGTAGTGTTAGTGATGAACATGGTGGTGTTAGTGATGAACATGGTAGTGTTAGTGATGAACATGGTAGTGTTAGTGATGAACATGGTAGTGTTAGTGATGAACATGGTAGTGTTAGTGATGAACATGGTAGTGTTAGTGATGAACATGGTGGTGTAAGTGATGAACATGGTAATGTTAGTGATGAACATGGTGAAAGGTATGATCAGGATATCAATACAACAGAGGTACGGTAATTCTACCAACATTATTACAAGCCAGTGTTCATTGTCCACTCTGTGCCTTCCTAGGAAGACAGAGTGGACAGTTTTGAAAGCCACTGGGCCAGCTGTAGCTAGCTGGCCCAGTGGCTAGCGAGTCGGTCTTGAGTTTCATGACTCTCTGATCGCGGGTTCTAACCCCGCCCGTGGTATGGTTTTTTTGGAATCGTGTCATTACGATCTAACTGTACTTCGGCTTTAAATTTGTCTTCAGTTAAAACTCCTCTAAATTTTTCTACACCATATAGAAATCCTACACCTCTATCTATGGCCTTTGCAAAGATTTTTACTAGTCCTAACTTTATATCCAATGGTGGAAGAAATATGTTTTGAGTATGTACTAGTGATATACAGTAATGTGCATATTAATTGGGGCAATAATTAAATAAGACATTTATGTGAAAAATACACGACAGTTGTTGATTCTACTAAGAGATATGACTAGCCTTTACTTTTATAAGCATTGCTACACTTTGACATAGAATCGACCAATGTTGAACACATTTTGGCAAGTTCTTCGTCGTGGTACCAGGTCCTAATACCAGCAGCAATTAGCTTCATTTCAACAATCCTGTTTCGCGATCCTGCGTTTGGTTATTGCCCATAGATTCTCAATTGTGTTGAGGTCAGGAGAGTTTCCAGGCCAATTTAGAACGCTTAGTCCACTCTATTCGAAGAATGTCAGCATTTTTCTGGAAGTGTGGCATGGAGCAAGATCCTGCTGGAAAATGCCTTCTCCATTAGGAGTCTTTATCCACAATGGGAAGCAAATGAGTTCCCTCAATAATAACAAGCCGTCCAGGGCCTTTAGCAGTAAAACTTCCCCAAAACATCTTCTAATGTGGGTGTTTTGGCGCTTGTTGAATGTGTCCATTCTGAAGAGGTTCGCCTTTGCTCTGTCTCACTATCACTGATCTGTACCCAGGTACTTCAAAATGCGACACATCTGAAAATATAACTTTTTCTTCATTCATCTGGCGTCCATCCCTTATGATCGAGTGCCCACCACAGTAGCTGTTTCTCCATAGCTGCATTCAATAACACTTTCTTTATCAACTTTCTGGCAGTTCTGCCAACCTCAAGGAACCTTCGTCGAACAGTTGAAGAATCAACATTTACACCACCTGAAGCCAAATCTCTCTGTAGATCTTTGCTGGTTTTCTTTGGATCCTTCACACTATTTCTTATATAACCTTGTCATCGTGAAGTGTTGTCTTGCATTTTCTTCCACATCTTCCTCGCCACATTCACTCATGGAGCGCATTGCAGGAATAACCTTACAGAACAACAGCTGTTGTAGCACTGATGAGAGTCTCAGGGTAACACCACAGCTGGATGCTTGCCAAAAGTCGGTGGCAAACTCTTCTGAAAAGAAAAAAACCCAAACTACATTAATTAAACCGGAGACTAAGACATGGGATAATCACAACATTTACTCGTGTCCCAGTTAATCTGTATACTACTGTATGTTTTCCTGGAGTAGGGTCTTGGCGGCCATCATTGATCTTGTGGTTAACATCGTCACGACTTTTCCACTTGTGTTTTGTGCCACCAAACTGGAGACCAAGTATTAATACAATCACTTGTAGATCCCTAGATATAATCCACTTGTGGTTGTTGTATTTTGTTAGTCTGAGTAGAATTTCTATGGACACATATATTCCCTTTAATCCCACAACTTGAGCCACTAACACAGATGGCTGTTCATTGTACTTGAGAGCTGCTTTCCAGCTGACCTTGCTGGAGTCTGTGAATAGTGTCCACATATCAGAATGGTGTTCACAGTCCAGTGCCTTCGTAACACCGTGAAATTCACATCAGTGCAGAAAGACACAGTTCTCCATATAATTGAATGCCACCAAACTACTATGGCGTTCACGAAAAAGAGATGAAGGTTCCACTTTTGTAATCGTGATCCAAGCAGTTCTGCCTTGATAGGTCAAGGTCCCTGACAAGGTCATTAAACTCCTGTAGAGTGATTACGTGAAGTTGTTTCAGAGTCTCAGGTTCTGGTGGTTCATAAAGGTCAGTGTTATCAGTTTGTTCAGTTATATCCAGTATCACAAGCAACACCTGCAATACCTGCAACAAGTGTCCTCACCAGGTGACACAGATCTTAATGATGACTCACAATCTTAGATAGGTTATCGTGTTCTTAGTAATTTTTTCGAGAAAGCAAGCGGGATAACCATGAAGAACCATCCAGGTGAGTCTGCGGTTCTCACCTCACTATTGGAACCGCAAGTGACATTGATGTGACTCGGCAGGAGATGCAACATTCCCCCAATGAAAAGCAGGGGCGCTGCGAGTACGCTGAGAGACAACACAATAAGTGTCAGGGGCCCAAGACTGTTCAACTGCCTCCCAGCATACGTAAGGGGGATTACCAATAGACCCCTGGCTGTCTTCAAGAAGGCACTGGACAGGAACCTAAAGTCAGTACCTGACCAGCCGGGCTGTGGTTTACGTGCGGCCAGCAGTAACAGCCTGGTTGATCAGACCTGATCCACCACGAGGCCTGATCTCAGACCGAGCCTCGGGGGCGTTGACCCCCGAAACTCTCTCCATGTAAACTCCATGTGTACATTTCCTGTTGAACCAGTGTGTCAGTCCTGTTGAACCAGTGTGTCAGTCCTGTTGAACCAGTGTGTCAGTCCTGTTGAACCAGTGTGTCAGTCCTGTTGAACCAGTGTGTCAGTCCTGTTGAACCAGTGTGTCAGTCCTGTTGAACCAGTGTGTCAGTCCTGTTGAACCAGTGTGTCAGTCCTGTTGAACCAGTGTGTCAGTCCTGTTGAACCAGTGTGTCAGTCCTGTTGAACCAGTGTGTCAGTCCTGTTGAACCAGTGTGTCAGTCCTGTTGAACCAGTGTGTCAGTCCTGTTGAACCAGTGTGTCAGTCCTGTTGAACCAGTGTGTCAGTCCTGTTGAACCAGTGTGTCAGTCCTGTTGAACCAGTGTGTCAGTCCTGTTGAACCAGTCCTGTTGAACCAGTGTGTCAGTCCTGTTGAACCAGTCCTGTTGAACCAGTGTGTCAGTCATGAGGTACACACAGTGCAACATATCTTGCAACCCGAGTGCTACTTATATGCAGTGTTGACAAGATTTATTGCAAGTACTGTCTGCACTTCAAGCATTCTCGTCCGTTCATGTTAATCTGAAATAAAGATTATTTAAAATACACATTTACTACATTTTAATCTTCAGATTTTAAATGGGGCGTGGGACATTGTTTATGTCATGAGCTGAAAAGAATCTGTGCCAGGAGATATTTTCCTGACGAGTAAAACCCCATCACCACCATTAACACATCTATAGCATTTGATCATACCAGCACATAGCAGAAACTTATGACGACGTTTCGGTCCAACTTGGACTACTTAATGGTCCAAGTTTGACCGAAACGTCGTCATAAGTTGGACCGAAACGTTGTCAAAAGTTCCTCCCATGTGCGGGTTATTTTTGTATTGAATTAAATATGGGTATATGTGCTTGTGGCAGAGAAATGAACACCAGTGTTCACAGTGAATAGTAATGTGTTAATACAGAACGTCTGAACACCGGGAGAGCCAGAACACAACTGATGTTACGAAATCGTAATGACACGATTATAAACAAACCACGGTACGGGTGGGGATTGAACTCGCGGCAAGTGGGTCCTAAAACTCCAAGCCACTACGCGCTGGCTTGGAGTTTTACAACTCACTTGCTGCGAGTTCAATCCCCACCCGTATCATGGTTTGTTTACAACTGATGTAAGTAGACATGATGCCCAGGGTTCATGTTTATGCATGTCAGCAGACAGCCCCAAGTCTTTCCTCAGAGGTGTATTCAAGTTTATACATATGTTACCAGCATCCTGTGTTACCAGCATCCTGTGTTACCAGCATCCTATGTTACCAGCTTCCTGTGTTACAAGCATCCTGTGTTACCAGCTTCCTGTGTTACCAGCATCCTGTGTTACCAGCTTCCTGTGTTACCAGCTTCCTGTGTTACCCGCATCCTGTGTTACCAGCTTCCTGTGTTACCAGCATCCTGTGTTACCAGCATCCTGTGTTACCAGTTTCCTGTGTTACCAGCATCCTGTGTTACCAGCATCCTGTGTTACCAGCATCCTATGTTACCAGCTTCCTGTGTTACCAGCATCCTGTGTTACCAGCATCCTGTGTTACCAGCATCCTATGTTACCAGCTTCCTGTGTTACCAGCATCCTGTGTTACCAGCATCCTGTGTTTGTGAGATACGTTCAGTATAGTATCCCTGGTGAGGCCAGAACATACAGGAGAATGAAATAATTGGAGACCATGTCAGAGGCTCACTGGTGTGCCCGGGGCTACCTAGCGTCTTGAGGCATCTGTGGCTAAGTGGTTTAAGGTGTCACAGTGGGAGCTAAGCCACACGTACAACGTAGGTTCAAATCCTTCTGGCTGATATATATATATATATATATGAATGTGTGTGTGTGTGTGTGTGTGTGTGTGTGTGTGTGTGTGTGTGTCGTGCCGAATAGATAAAATTGGTCATTTAGAAAGAACTCATTTATATATATATATATATATATATATATATATATATATATATATATATATATATATAGATGGCATATACAGTACACGAGGTGAGAGATACATGTCTAGTACATATTGTTACATCTTTGTCACTGATTATAATGCGAAAATCTCATCCAGCTCTTCCGAGCTGGTGCGCGTGCCCAGAATACAGCATGCATTACCCCTCTGAACAGCAGCGCTGAGTCGCTGGAACAGAAAACTAGCTGCCCTGGGATCCCTAGTTACCCTGTTGAGTCTTTTGCCCAGCTCCTTGAGGAACTTAGATGCACTCTTTCCCCATGAGCCAAGGGTCTCTGAGCCTATGGGAACAAACATATAATGATGGGCAAGTTCTCCATATTTTCTCGACTTCTGGGACTCCCTGAAGGTGGCAGCAGCCCCTCCTTCCTCCGTGGTGTACTGGAGATAGGTATCAGCCAAGGTAGATGCACATGTGTAGTCCCACACCACCTGCTTGCCGTCTGTCCAGGCTTGAAGGGTGATACCATCTGGACGCTTTTGGTTGCCATCAGATCTGCATAGTTGGGGTGGTTCCCTTACTGCTGGGCATCCGGCTGTTGTGAGGCTCCTCTTGATAATGTTATTAACCTCTTCATGTCTTGCAATCTTTCCCTCGGATTTACGACACACAAGACCATGGTACCCGAATCGGTCTGCTGCTTCACTGCCACAAATACACCTGTGTTCGGCGAGAATAGGGGCGGCAAGTCGAAGGGCAACACCAATGCGGATGGTCTGTGGGTCGAGGCGTGTGCCAAGGCTGGAGTTGGGAACAGCCAAAAGAAAGTCCCCTGCATGAGGAGCTCTCACTGCAAGTAGGCGGGCTGTATCCTTCCCTGACACACTCTGAAGCATTGCTGAGGCTATATTCTCTACTATTGGGCCATCCCAGTGCGACTGTTTGTAGTTGTTGGGGGGAGCAGGCCTGGTTTCAGAGCCTGTTAGGTTATCCCAGATCCTGGCTCCATCAACGAACTTTTGGTCATGGATTCCAATCGTGTCCCTAAGATGTTCAGGGAGAATTGTTGCTACAAGCCCTCTGGATGCAATGTTCTTGCGAATTCCTAGCATATATATATATATATATATATATATATATATATATATATATATATATGCTAGGAATTCGCAAGAACAGGCGAAATATTCACAAACACTGATCTCTGGCCGAAGGAGACTGGACGAACCTTGCAACAAGGTACGCAGTGCTTTACCGACCGTACCACACTGGTCCGTGTGGTACGGTCGGTAAAGTACTGCGTACCTTGTTGCAAGGTTCGTAGGTTCGAGTCTCCTTCGGCCAGAGATCAGTGTTTATATATATAATGCACACACACACACACACACACACACACACAAACACACACACTCCTATGAGTCAAAGGGATGTTAGGAAGTATTTGTTCAGTCATAGAGTTGTCAGGAAGTGGAATAGCTTAGAAAGCGACATAGTGGAGGCAGGAACCATACATAGTTTTAAGACTAGGTTTGATAAAGCTCATGGAGCAGGGAGAGAGAGGACCTAGTAGCAATCAGTGAAGAGGCGGGGCCAGGAGCTATGACTCGACCCCTGCAACCACAAATAGGTGAGTACAAATAGGTGAGTACACACACACACACACACACACACACACACACACACACACACATACGCACGTTCACCATTTACCCTTTAGAGAATTGTAAAGGGTGAGTCGAATTCCCAAAACACCAAATAATTATGGTTGGACCCCTCACAAGGAGGGTTCCTTGATGCCACTGAGGGGCCCTTGCTTAACATTATCTGTCTTAGGTGTTCAGTACGTAAGGGAAAGCAGGAGAAAAGGGAAGGAAGGGATAGATAAAAGATAGATGGTAAGGGGAAGCAAATTGTGCCGTAAAAACCGTGACAGTATAAAATATTCAGGAAATTTGTAAACTGAGACAATAGTGTCAGTGCAGGATACTGATGCCAGGATACTGATGCCAGGATACTGATGCCGGTCCAGTTTTGTATTGTTTTAGTTTATGTAAAGTGAGAAACAACACTTGTTGCCACTTAATAAATGTGAGTGAGAAACAACACTTGAACTTCACTGCCACTTAATAAGTGTGAGAGTGAGAAACAACACTTGAACATCACTGCCACTTAATAAGTGTGAGTGAGAAACAACACTTGAACATCACAGCCACTTAATAAGTGTGAGTGAGAAACACTCCTGGAAGCTGACTCCCATTCTCTTATGAGAGAGTGGACAACAACACTGGAAGATTTACTGCCTCCCACTAGATGTCATAGTGAACTAGTCCAGGTCAGTTGCAATGTACAGGAGGGCCCCTCTTATACAGCAGGTTAGGTTCAGGGCTTCTGCTGTACAGGAGGGCCCCGCTTATACAGCAGGTTAGGTTCAGGGCTTCTGCTGTACAGGAGGGCCCAGCTTATACAGCAGGTTAGGTTCAGGGCTTCTGCTGTACAGGAGGGCCCCGCTTATACAGCAGGTTAGGTTCAGGGCTTCTGCTGTACAGGAGGGCCCCGCTTATACAGCAGGTTAGGTTCAGGGCTTCTGCTGTACAGGAGGGCCCCGCTTATACAGCAGGTTAGGTTCAGGGCTTCTGCTGTACAGGAGGGCCCCGCTTATACAGCAGGTTAGGTTCAGGGCTTCTGCTGTACAGGAGGGCCCAGCTTATACAGCAGGATAGGTTCAGGGCTTTGCTGTACAGGAGGGCCCCGCTTATACAACAGGTTAGGTTCAGGGCTTCTGCTGTACAGGAGGGCCCCGCTTATACAGCAGGTTAGGTTCAGGGCTTCTGCTGTACAGGAGGGCCCCGCTTATACAGCAGGATAGGTTCAGGGCTTCTGCTGTACAGGAGGGCCCAGCTTATACAGCAGGATAGGTTCAGGGCTTCTGCTGTACAGGAGGGCCCAGCTTATACAGCAGGATAGGTTCAGGGCTTCTGCTGTACAGGAGGGCCCCGCTTATACAGCAGGTTAGGTTCAGGGCTTCTGCTGTACAGGAGGGCCCCGCTTATACAGCAGGATAGGTTCAGGGCTTCTGCTGTACAGGAGGGCCCAGCTTATACAGCAGGATAGGTTCAGGGCTTCTGCTGTACAGGAGGGCCCAGCTTATACAGCAGGATAGGTTCAGGGCTTCTGCTGTACAGGAGGGCCCGCTTATACAGCAGGTTAGGTTCAGGGCTTCTGCTGTACAGGAGGGCCCCGCTTATACAGCAGGTTAGGTTCAGGGCTTCTGCTGTACAGGAGGGCCCCGCTTATACAGCAGGATAGGTTCAGGGCTTCTGCTGTACAGGAGGGCCCAGCTTATACAGCAGGATAGGTTCAGGGCTTCTGCTGTACAGGAGGGCCCGCTTATACAGCAGGTTAGGTTCAGGGCTTCTGCTGTACAGGAGGGCCCAGCTTATACAGCAGGTTAGGTTCAGGGCTTCTACTGTACAGGAGGGCCCCGCTTATACAGTAGGTTAGGTTCAGGGATTCTGCTGTACAGGAGGGCCCCGCTTATACAGCAGGTTAGGTTCAGGGCTTCTGCTGTACAGGAGGGCCCGCTTATACAGCAGGTTAGGTTCAGGGCTTCTGCTGTACAGGAGGGCCCGCTTATACAGCAGGATAGGTTCAGGGCTTCTGCTGTACAGGAGGGCCCCTTATACAGCAGGATAGGTTCAGGGCTTCTGCTGTACAGGAGGGCCCAGCTTATACAGCAGGATAGGTTCAGGGCTTCTGCTGTACAGGAGGGCCCGCTTATACAGCAGGTTAGGTTCAGGGCTTCTGCTGTACAGGAGGGCCCCGCTTATACAGCAGGTTAGGTTCAGGGCTTCTGCTGTACAGGAGGGCCCCGCTTATACAGCAGGATAGGTTCAGGGCTTCTGCTGTACAGGAGGGCCCAGCTTATACAGCAGGATAGGTTCAGGGCTTCTGCTGTACAGGAGGGCCCGCTTATACAGCAGGTTAGGTTCAGGGCTTCTGCTGTACAGGAGGGCCCAGCTTATACAGCAGGTTAGGTTCAGGGCTTCTACTGTACAGGAGGGCCCCGCTTATACAGTAGGTTAGGTTCAGGGATTCTGCTGTACAGGAGGGCCCCGCTTATACAGCAGGTTAGGTTCAGGGCTTCTGCTGTAAAGTAAATCATGGCTTTTTTTAATTTTCAGGCCTAGTAATAGAGCTAGGCCTGAAAATTAAAAAAAACAGGGATGTGACGATTACGCTGAGGGAACTCGATGAGTGTCAGAGGTCCCCGACTCTTCAGCCACCCAGATTGTGGTTTGTACGTTAAACTGCGTGCGGCTAGCGGTAACAGCCTTGTGATCAGCCCTTGATTATGGTCCCAGATCAGGCTTCCACGGCCTGGCCTGGTAACCAGGCTGTGGAGGAATCCTTCGTTGTGTTAGGTAAAAGGACACAGTTGCAACTAATGTGACATTTTATTTTGGCAACGTTTCGCTCTCCAGAAGGTTTATCAAGCCGTTCCTGGAGAGCGAAACGTTGCAGCAATAAAATGTGACATTAGTTGCACTTGTGTCCTTTTACCTAACATATTGTGGGTAATTCTACCAACATTAATACCATCCTTCATTGTTTCCACAGGGTATAGTACTTGCTCCCATCATGTTCTTTAGCCTCATATGAGACAGAGAGAGGCTGTGAGAGGTCAGTAGATAGTGTTGTCTAAGAGGAAATACATTGTGAGAGTGTAGGCCAGTAGATAGTGTTGTCTAAGGAAATACAGTGTGAGAGTGTAGGCCAGTAGATAGTGTTGTCTAAGGAAATACAGTGTTGAGAGTGTAGGCAAGTAGATAGTGTTGTCTAAGAGGAAATACAGTGTGAGAGTGTAGGCCAGTAGATAGTGTTGTCTAAGAGGAAATACAGTGTGAGAGTGTAGGCCAGTAGATAGTGTTGTCTAAGAGGAAATACAGTGTGAGAGTAGGTCAGTAGATAGTGTTGTCTAAGAGGAAATACAGTGTGAGAGTGTAGGTCAGGGGATAGTGTTGTCTAAGAGGAAATACAGTGTGAGAGTGTAGGTCAGGATATAGTGTTGTCTAAGAGGATATACAGTGTGAGAGTGTAGGCCAGGATATAGTGTTGTCTAAGAGGAAATAGTGTGAGAGTGTAGGCCAGGATATAGTGTTGTCTAAGAGGAAATGCAGTGTGAGAGTGTAGGCCAGTAGATAGTGTTGTCTAAGAGGAAATACAGTGTGAGAGTGTAGGCCAGTAGATAGTGTTGTCTAAGAGAAAATACAGTGTGAGAGTGTAGGCCAGTAGATAGTGTTGTCTAAGAGGAAATACAGTGTGAGAGTGTAGGCCAGGATATAGTGTTGTCTAAGAGGAAATACAGTGTGAGAGTGTAGGCCAGTAGATAGTGTTGTCTAAGAGAAAATACAGTGTGAGAGTGTAGGTCAGGGGATAGTGTTGTCTAAGAGAAAATACAGTGTGAGAGTGTAGGCCAGGATATAGTGTTGTCTAAGAGGAAATACAGTGTGAGAGTGTAGGCCAGGATATAGTGTTGTCTAAGAGGAAATACAGTGTGAGAGTGTAGGCCAGGATATAGTGTTGTCTAAGAGGAAATACAGTGTGAGAGTGTAGGCCAGTAGATAGTGTTGTCTAAGAGGAAATACAGTGTGAGAGTGTAGGCCAGTAGATAGTGTTGTCTAAGAGGAAATACAGTGTGAGAGTGTAGGCCAGTAGATAGTGTTGTCTAAGATGAAATACAGTGTGAGAGAGTAGGTCAGGAGATAGTGTTGTCTAAGAGGAAATACAGTGTGAGAGTGTAGGTCAGTAGATAGTGTTGTCTAAGAGGAAATACAGTGTGAGAGTGTAGGCCAGTAGATAGTGTTGTATAGGAATAAATAGTATGAGGGTGTAGTCGTCTAGGAAGAAGGAAGGAAATGAAATTCTAACTTAAGAGAAATAATGTATCATGGGACGCAGGAAATAAAGAGGGATGGTGGGGGTGCTGCCAGAAAATAGTGTTGTGTGTAAAAGACTGTAGTAACGAGGTGTAATAAGAGTTTAGTGGTTCTTCATTACCCAGCTAATTACCTGGCTAGCAGTGTGTGCATTTGGGGTCACCCAGCACTGAGAGTCTCGCTCCAGCCTACCCACAGTCTACCCTAACCTCAGTGTGTCTCAAACTATCTCAATACAGCCTAAATATAATATTGCTTAAATAGGCTGCCCTAAACTATTCTATATATTTTTTTAATATAGTCTAACCAAATTTGATTTACTTTAAAGTTGTCCTATGCTGTCCTAATTTACATTTTGTATACCGTAAGAGGGATGGCTGGGATAGAATAGAGCAATAAGAAAGGTTGTGGGTAGACAAGAAAATAGGTAAGAAAGTGGGTAGACAGGAAGAGAGAGAGAGAGGTAAGGTTGAGAAGACAGGAAGAGAAAGAGGTAATGTTGATAAGACAGGAGGAGAGAGGTAAGAAATGTGGGTAGACAGGAAGAGAGAAGAAAGATTGTGGATAGACAGGAAAGATGAAAGATTGTGGATAGACAGGAAATATGAAAGGTTGTGGATAGGAAGGATATATTCTGGAAACGTTTCGCCAGTCAATGGCTTCTTCAGTCAAGTGCAGAGAAAGGTGGAAGTTGAGGAGTTTGAGGTAATCAGTCCCTCAGCCTGGAATGGATGTGTTCAGTCCGTCAATCTTGATAAACGTTCCCAGAATAAAGATACCCAAGTGTTGTACAAGTGTCTTATTTATCAACTTGTCGGTTTCCGTACCATATATTCACAAATTATTTAACATTAGGTTCAATAGACAGGTGTACTTTAGGCTTATGGGGTAAACGCTTTTTATAGGCAATTATGAATATTAAAACTGTGTACAATACCGACAGATTGGTAAGACACATGTATAACAGGTATCTTTTTCTTAAACGTTTTGCCTACACAGTAGGCTTCTTCAGTCGAGCAGTAGAGTTGTAAAGACGATGTCATCAGTCCATCATCCTTGAAGACGTAGTTTTGAGGTGGTCAGTCCCTCAGCCTGGAGAAGAGCTTTGTTCCATAGTCTGGAACAATGTGGAGTTGAAGCAGCAGTGTGGAGACTTATATACTGTCAGAGGCGAGGCGCAGTCCACTAGAAGAAAGAATGTAATCACTGAGACGTCAGGTTCCTCTCAAATCCATCCCTTCTCACTTGAAAAAGTTGTCTGTGTTTTCTGTACCAAGATACCATTGTGTCAGCAATGTCTGACAGAGTGAATATTAAAATGGTATACAGTACCATAGATACAAACGTAACCTGACTTAAGCCCAGCCTACCATACCTTAGAATTTAACTCTAAATCTAGGTTAGGCTTCACGATTCAGTGCGGTTTCAAGCATTTTCTGACAAACGTCAATTTTTAGCTGAAATATGAATATATGCTACTTGAAAAAAAATAATGTGATTTGGCTTAGTGTTCTCATTAATTGGAATTGTAACGACAGTTTCGATTAATAGAAAAATTCGTTACCAACAAATCTGCTTTCACATAGTCCTAAAATGTAACTGTGGTCATTGCACAAGCCACTTAATAGAGGAGAATTGACATATATTCTAGATAAACTTTAAGAGTCCCTCAAATGAATATATACCCGAAGTTTCGCTTTGAGAATAATCATCGGATATATAGACCATATATACTGGTCTATATATACTGAGCGGCACACACACTGTCTGCTCCTTCTCTCAGGACTGAGGGAGAGGTGTGTGTGTACTGCTTGACTGGCGATGAATTTGTTGAAAACGGTATAAATTATCGACAACTTGATGAGTAAGACCCGTGTGCCAACAGGCTGAGGGACTGACTGGGACTGACTGCCTCAAACTATTTCTCCATGGTTGATGAACTGATTGCATCATCTTTACTTCGCCACTACTGCCATCTACAACACATTCTCCTCTGTATTTGACTGATGAAGTCTACCGCGTAGGCGAAACGTTTCGCCAATAAAGATGTCTAACTGTTGCACCTGAGTCTTAATCATCAGTTGGTGGTAAAGAGGTTTCATGCAATAAAAATATAAATTTTTATTGAGAAAACGTTAAGTTTAGACACCACGAAAGCCTTGAAAACTGTCTGAAGACAATGGTGTTTAAAGGCTTTCGTGGTGTCTAAACTTAACGTTTTCTCAATAAAAAATTATATTCCGCAAGTTTTTTATGAACTTGTCTGTTTTAAATACTAGGAAATAATTATTGGGTGGCAGGAAATAAAATAAAGAGACATGGAGGATAATAATATATGGGGAGCAGGAAATAAAAGGGATGGTGGGGGTGCTGCCAGAAAATAGTGTTGTGTAAACGACTGTAGTAACGAGGTGTAATAAGAGTTTAGTGGTTCTTCATTACCCAGCTAATTACCTGGCCAGTAGTGTGTGCATTTGGGGTCACCCAGCACTGCAAGTCTCGCTCCAGCCTAGCCACAGTCTACCCTAACCTCAGTGTGTCCTAAACTATCTTAATATAGCCTAAATATAATATAGCTTAACCAGGTTGCCTACAACTATACTAACCTGTTTCAACAAAGTCCGGATAAGCTTAATTTAGACTAAAACTATACTAACTTGTATAATTATATCTTAGCCAAGCTTAATTTATCTTAACTATGACATAGCATAATTACATGTAGCCTAATAAACATTAACCTAGCTTAAATATGCCCTAGCTTATATAACCTACCAAAGCTTATTATGGTCTAAATCTGTAGATTACCTGTAGACAGTCCCAAGGGTCAATGTCGGCACGGCTCCGGCCTATATCAGGCCTCCTGGTTAAAGGCCTAAGCTAGCAATACGTAGTTCAACGTATTCACAGACCGGTTGATAAGGAACTGACTTGGGAAACTAACCAAGTTCCCTCTTGAAAACAACTAAGGTCTGTTGACAGTTGTCCTTATGAGTGAAGGGAGGGTGTTGAAAGACTAGGTGCCTTTATACTTGGATGGACACAGATGCAGTATAATGCGATCCTTTATTGACTACGTTTCGCCCACACAGTGGGGTTTATCATGTCACAAACAGATCTACCTGAGCAGAGAGTACATGGGTATATATAGGTAGCGTAGTGACGTGAAGGGTCAGTTGAGAGATGTTGACGTTGACTCCTGAGAAAAGGTTGGATTTGAGAAGGACCTACCCGGAATGGGCAAGTTATTTTGTTGCTATATAGGATAACGATGAGGTTTGCTGACAAGGGATTCAGCTATGTTGTAAAAGCCATTGTTCTGGTTGAAATTGTTGAATATACAGAAGAGTGATAATCCCAGGATCCTGCGACACTGAGTTGTCGTCTTCCCAGGATCCTGCGACACTGAGTTGTCGTCTTCCCAGGATCCTGCGACACTGAGTTGTCTTCTTCCCAGGATCCTGTGACACTGAGTTGTCTTCTTCCCAGGATCCTGCGACACTGAGTTGTCTTCTTCCCAGGATCCTGTGACACTGAGTTGTCTTCTTCCCAGGATCCTGCGACACTGAGTTGTCGTCTTCCCAGGATCCTGCGACACTGAGTTGTCGTCTTCCCAGGATCCTGCGACACTGAGTTGTCGTCTTCCCTGGCGATGAATCTTTCGTCTTTGTAATTGGTTAAATGATTGTGGGAGTGTTGAACGCGGGCGTTCCTCAAATCGTCCGTTCTGACTGCGTATTGGTGTTGTGAAATACGTGTCTTGAGGTCTCTGGATGTCTCGCCCACGTATAATTGGTTGCCATCGTTGCAAGGGATTACGTATACCCCTGCAGAAGACTGAACCTTGTGGTGGCCCTTATTGGTGATTCCTTTGATGGTAGTGGATGTGGAGGTAGATACTTGGAATGAGGTATTGGAAATGTTGGAGACGGTGTTTGGCAACGGAGTTGGTGGGGAGGATTGTGTGTCTCCTCTTGGCAGAGTATCTTGTTTGGGTGAGATGTTATGTGCACGGTGGTTGGAGTCTCCAATGAAGTGACGAGGATAGTGAAGTTTAGAAAATACTTGTTCGATGATAGAGTATTTTTCCTCGTTCATTACTACGGATTCGGAGGGCACAATCTACCTTAAAGTTGCGAAAGCCTATCAGATTATAGCCTATATGAAATGAAGCCTTCCAAAGTTTATTTTGGTCTAAATCTAGCATAGTTGAATTGTCCTAGCCAAGCACAATTTAATATAAATATAATGTATATTAATATAGCCTATTTTTAATCGGTGATCATTTTTATTTCGTGGTTCAGTTTGCAATGGGAAAATTATATTTTTTCCCCACTTAAAAGTTTTTGTCTCCAGAAGGGATTCAAGGATTTATGGGTCGCCTGTTTTAGAATGTGGGAAGTAAGAGTAGGGAAGGATAAAAAATATATACGTATATAAGGTACGGGGTAAGGAGGAGACAAAGGATCAGTGGCCCAACATAATAATATCTGGCTTCTCGTGTTGTGCTGGTAGGTCGCTGCTGGTGTTTGTGATTCCACCCGCGTTTGTGTACGATTCATTGATCCTCTTATCTTTGTTTCCTCGTTATCTGAATCTCACTTGTCTTACTGGTGGGGACAAGGACAGGGAAAGGGGAGCCGGGAAGACTCAGCGTTAGGGAAAGATTTAGATTTGTCCCTGAAGATCATGTATCGGAGGGCGCCATTTATATTGTGACTAAACAAAAAACATTACAATTGTCCCTCAATAACTGACACGCCATTGTGGTTTAGGAAGAAACGTTTCGGTTAAAAAGACAGTATGGTTGAAAATGGTATAAAATACTGACAAGTTGAAAACTAAGACACTTTGTATTTGAAGAAGCCTACTATGTAGGCGAAACGTTTCATCAATAAAAATATCCAACTATTGCACATGTGTCTTAATCATCAAGTTGTTGGTTCTTTGAACCATTTATCTACAGTATATATACTGTCTGTTTAACCTTCTCTATGTTAGAAGTGATCAAGGTCCCAAGACCGAAACGTTTTCTAATAAATATGTCCTAGTATTTACTCGTAGATCTTTCTAAAGAAATTTGTGGGTACGTATTAGCAAGGTTTCAACATGCAGGTGTCACTACCTTGACAAGTTAACATTACCTGAGTACAGTAGTTGTTGCAGAGGCTGGTGTGCAATGTTATCAACTTTGGTTACACCTTGACTAAATTATACATTGATGTTTGTTATACATTGATGTTTGTATGTGTGTTTATTGTCTTCTCTGCGCATTTTACATTGTCTTGTGTTTGTCTTTTCTGCGCACGCTATATAATAATAATAATATCTTTATTTACTACAAGTTGACATTAGTTGCAAGTGCGAGTAACATTGATGTTTTTGCCATAACAGAGACGTGGTTTAATCTGAAAAATAGGGACATGGAGCTGAATGTCACATTCAGGGTTTTAAATTGTCCCAAGTAGACACAAGTATCGGGAAGGGGGGTGGGGTGGCACTGTATGTCCGAGATCGCTTGTGAACTGTTGCATAAAAACGGGTTTAAAGTTTGAAATAACACATACAGAGTCTGTCTGGATAGAATTTTCAGAGGGGCATTAAAAATTTATTTTAGGCGTTATTTACTGTCCCCCAAACTTAGATAGGGAACAAGGGAGACTATTTAGGGAGGAAATTGTTAAGGCCACAAGGCACGATAACGTATTAATTCTAGGGGACTTTACTTTAGTCAGATTGATTTGAATTTTCTGACTGGGAATTTAGAATTTAACGACTTTTTAGAAGTAGTTCAGGATTGTTTTTTGAAGCAGTTTGTGACAGAACCTACAAGGGAAAATAACCTACTTGATTTGGTTCTGGCAAACAAGGAAACCCTTGTTAATAATTTAGAAATTACAGAGGAACTCGGCACAAGCGACCACAAACCTTTATCATTGAATGGAAGTATGATAGTAGGGATAACTCAGTAACGGTCCCAGCTTTCTAAACACTATACATGCTGCAAAAAGAACATTTACCCCGTATAAAGAAATTAGATCGAATAGTAATGACCCAAAATGGATGAATAATAAGCTCAAATAACTTTTAGGGCAGAAGAAAGGAATTTATAGGCACATGAAAAGAGGTGAGGGTCATCTTATGAATCAGAAAAGCTAAACGGAACTGCGAATTTTAAGTTGCTAGGGATTTTAAAACTAACCCAAAAGATTTTTTCCAGGTCTATAGAACAAAAGTTAGAGATAAAATAGGTCCCCTTAAAAATAACTGGGCATCTTACAGACAAGGAGAATGAAATGTGCTCTATTTTTAATAATTATTTTCTTTCGATTTTCACTCGGGAAGACACTAATAATATCCCAATAATTAGGTTTTATAGTGTCCCTGAAGAAGATAAATTATGTAATATCACAGTCAATAGCGAAATGGTTATCAGATAGACTGATTGAAGCAAAATAAATCCACAGACCCTGATGAACTTTTTTCAAGGGTTCTTAGAGAGTCCAAAATGACTTTGTGAGCCATTGACTAATATTTTTAATATATCTCTTCAAACAGGTGTAGTGTCTGATATGTGGAAGATGGCCAATGTAATTCCTATTTTTAAAGCAGGGGACAAGTCGTTACCATCAAATTACCGCCCAATAAGCCTGATCTCAATTGTAGGCAAATTACTAGAGTCAGTTATAGCTGATATTATAAGAAGCCATCTAGATAAACATAATTTGATTAATGATACTCAGCATGGATTCACGAGGGGCCGTTCCTGCCTAACTAATTTATTAACATTCTTCAGTAAAGCTTTTGAGGCTGTTGATCACGATAAAGAATTCGATATTGTTTATTTAGATTTTTAGTAAGGTTTTTGCCCTAAGTATACTATGGAGAAGGAGCTTAGACATGGGTGAAATTCCACAGTCACTTAAAACAATGAATATAGCCCCACTCCATAAAGGTGGCAGCAAAGCATTAGCTAAGAACTATAGACTAATAGCTCTAACGTCCCACATCATAAAAATCTTTGAAAGAGTACTAAGAAGCATAAGTGCAAACCACTTGGATTCCCAAAAACTGCACAATCCAGGGCAACATGGGTTCAGAGCAGGTCGCTCCTGCCTCTCGCAACTACTGGATCACTATGATATGGTTTTGGATGCACTGGAAGAAAACAGAATGCAGATGTAATATACACAGACTTTGCAAAAGCCTTTAACAAGTGTGATCATGGCTTATAGCACATAAAATACGTGCTAAAGGAATAACTGGCAAAGTGGGGAGATGGATCTTTAACTTCCTAACCAATCGAACACAAAGAGTAATGGTAAACATAGTTAAATCGGAAGCTGCCATAGTGAAGAGCTCTGTTCCACAAGGCACAGTACTCGCCCTATCCTGTTCCTCATCCTCATATCAGACATAGACAGAGACGTAATCCACGCACCGAGTCATCTTTGCAGACGATACTAGGATCTGCATGCGACTGTCATCTATTGAGGACACGGTTAACCTCCAAGAAGATATAAACCAAGTTTTCCAATGGGCAACGGAAAATAATATGATCAATGAAGACAAATTCCAACTACTTCGTTATGGAAAACTGGAGGAGATAATAACTAGAACAGAGTATACTACAAACTTTGGTCATACAATAGAGTGGAAAAATAATGTGAGGGACCTGGGAGTGGTAATGTCTGAGGATCACACTTTCAAGGATCACAACAGTGCCACAATCAAAACTGCAAAGAAAATGATAGGATGGATAATGAGAACGTTCAAAGCAAGAGATGCCAAGCCAATGATAATCCTTTTCAAATCACTTGTTCTCTCTAGGCTGGAATATTGCTGTACATTAACATCTTCGTTCAAAGCAGGTGAAATTGCAGATCTAGAGAATGTACATAGAACCTTTACTGTTAAATTAGACACATATGCAACACTTGGGTATCTTTATTGATACCCAAGTGTTGCATATGTGTCTAATTTAACAACTTGTCGGTTCTCTGAACCATTCATCTACAGAACCTTTACTGCACATATAAGTTCCATCAAACACCTCAACTACTGGGAACGCTTGGAAGCACTTGACTTGTACTCGCTGGAATGCAGGCGAGAGAGATATATCATAATCTACATCTGGAAGATCCTAGAAGGACTGGTCCCTAATCTGCTCACAGAAATCACTCCCTTCTAAAGTAAAAGACTGGTCAGGTGGTGCAAAATACCCGTAATGAAAAGTAGGGGCGCCATTAGTACACTAAGTGAAAACACCAATATTTACAGGGAAACAGTTTTAACAGAAAAGATAGACTCGGTGCACACGGGTCATACTGTTAAACTCAGAACTCGAAGAGAACTTGAACACACAAAAATCTTACTAGATACTGGAAATCTGATGACAAAACACACAATCAATAACTTCAGTTCTAAACTCGATTTTCTATCTTTAGCTCAAGGCTTATAATCACTTTCCTACTGAAGGAATGAACAGTCTCGGTGGAGTGGATTGAACTCTCCCCGCCTGAAATAGTTAACTCTATAACATAAAATATGAGCAAAGGAGAAACGGCTCTCACTATCTCTTACTGTAGGTAATAATTGCTCGACATACAACACTTTACTCTTCAAGGATTTACTGTCAACTAGGATAGTATCACTATCTGGAACACAAGGGACAACAACTGGCACTCTAGTGAGTACACTAGCAACAGAAACAGCATTCTGCAATAGCTTATGCATCAGTAGTCTTTCTTTAACAAGGCATCCCCTGGGAAGAACTACTACTTTAACAAGGCATCCCCTGGGGAGAACTACTACTTTAACAAGGCATCACCTGGGGAGAACTACTACTTTAACAAGGCATCCCCTGGGGAGAACTACTACTTTAACAAGGCATCCCCTAGGGAGAACTACTACTTGAACAAGTGCCATCGTAGGGAATGAGAGCACTGCCCTTGTGGACGCCTCTCACATCAGCGGGTATTGTGACGTCATAAAGGAGCGTCACAGGTTCAAGGGATCTTACATATAAAGGCTGGTATATTACATATGATATATGTGACAACACTAAGAGAAAACACCATAAGTGTCCGGGGCCCAAGACTGTTCAACAGCCTCCCACCAAGCATAAGGGGAATTACCAATAGGCCCCTGGCTGCTTTCAAGAGGGAGCTGGACAGATACTTAAAGTCGGTGCCGGATCAGCCGGGCTGTGGTTCGTAAGTTGGACTACGTGCGGCCAGCAGTAACAGCCTGGTTGATCAGGCCCAGATCCACCGGGAGGCCTGGTCGTGGACCGGGCCGCGGGGAAGTTGACCCCCGGAATGCCCTCCAGGTAGACACACCAGAGACTGTTAAACAAAGTGGCAGCTCATGGCACTGGGGGAAAAGTGCTGTCATGGATCGAGTCATGACTCAAGTCCAGTCTATTTGACTAAAGTTAAAATCCCCTACTATCGCTACGTTATTTTGTCCACAATTTCGTCCCAAAGAAGTCTCCCTCTATCGTGATCCTAGTCTGGAGGTCGGTATATTACACCTAGAATTAGTTTTTCTTGACCTAGAAACTCTGCCCAAACAGAGTCTGTTACTGATCCATCTATTTTTATACCTGTTTTTATGCAACAATTTATATTCTCTCGTACATACTGGCCCATACAAGGCAAGTCCTTCTCAAACCCAAACCCACTAACAATCATTTGCACAACACATTTTCAGTGCTACCCTATTTACTCATGTGCAAGTCCCACTCAACTCCAACTTTTTTCAAATGAGAAGGGATGGATTTGAGAGGGACCTGCCCTCTCAGTGATTACATTCTTCTAGTTAACTACACCTTACTATCTGACAAGTCTCCACACTGTTGCTTCAACTTCACATTGTTCCAGACTATGGAACAAAAGCTCTACTCCAGGTTGAGGGACTGATCACCTCAGAACTACGTCTTCAAGGTTGATGGACTGATGACATCGTCTTCACATCTCTACTGTTTCTGCTAACTCTTCTGTACTTGACTGAAGAAGTCTACCGTGTAGGCGACACGTTTCGGAATAAAGATACCTAACTGTTGCACATATGTCTTATCAACATGTCGTTTTTCCTGTCAAACCTTACCTAACCTAACCTAACCTCATAGATCAAGAAGACTCACATCATCATCATCAAAAGTAGAGAGGCCTCATGATGAGTATTATAATGACTCTCATCAACGTAACACAATAGGTTTACCTAGAAGGATTGGTAAAGCATATCACAACCCGAGTGTTCTATACAGTTCCCTACATATTCCTTGCCATTTTTATCTAGTATAGCATAGTACTATATTGTTTCACTTGTTTTCATGCCGGCAGTGGCCAGAGGAAGTAGAGGGTGGGGAGAGAGCCTTCTGTTTTTGTATCTTCCATTTATACACCTGGATAATACGATATAAATACTTTGGTAATAGATACCGACAAATTGGATCTTGTTCAAGTTCCCAGGACTTAAATGATTTCTAATAAATATGTCCTAGTGTTTGCTAACGTGTCTTTTCGCACCAACATAGATAATACACCATAGTTTTTAATCTAGATAAAAAGAGATGGTTCTGGACTTGAAAGTCCTCTACTATCTGACTTTTTCGTGTGCATGTGAGTACGATGTACACTTGATTGTGATGCACATGTGAGTGTACAACCCCAGATTGATTTTTTTATTGTTCCTCCAAACTTTCGTTTATACCTTGAGAACACCTTATCTGCTCGGCTTCAAACTTTGCTGTAATGGGGGAAGCGTTCACGCCAGTGTGAAGGTTACCTCTGGTTAATGTTATATATTGCTCAAAATATCCTTCCGTGGGTAACGTAAGGAAGTCTTGGCTGGTGAACTTCTAACATTGAGAAGAAGTAGGTCCTAAGTAGTAGCTATTACTTTACTAATTTTGTAAACAATGGTATCAATAGTTTTTTCATGCTAAATCACGTTAAATATATCTGAGTTTACCTTCAATATAACTTGAGTTTACCTTAAATATAAATGAGTTTACCTCAAATATAAATGAGTTTACCTTAAATATAACTAAGAGTACTTTAAATAAAACTGATTATACCTCAAACATAACTGATTATACCTTAAATATAACTGAGTTTAGCCTAAATATATCTGAGTATACCTTAAATATAACTGATTATACTTTAAATATAACTTATTATACTTTAAATATAACTAATTATACCTTAAATATAACTAATTATACCTTAAATATAACTAATTATACCTTAAATATAACTAATTATACCTTAAATATAACTAATTATACCTTAAATATAACTAATTATACATTAAATATAACTAATTATACCTTAAATATAAATGAGTACCTTAAATATAACCAATTATACCTTAAATATAACTGAGTTTACCTTAAATATGTCTGAGTATACCTTTAATATAACTAATTATACCTTAAATATAACAAATGCCTTAAATATAACTTATACCTTAAATATAACTATTCCTTAAATAAAACTGATTTTACATCAAACTTAACTGATTATACCTTAAACATAATTAATTATACCTTAACTATAATTATACCTTAAATATAACTAATTATACATTAAATATTGCTGATTATACTTTATAAGTTATTATACCTTAAATATTACTAATTATACCTTAAAATTGATTATACCTTAAACATAACTTATACCTTAAATATAACTGATTATACCTTATATATAACTGAGTACAGTGGACCCTCGGTTAACGAATACCCCGGAAATCGTGCAATTATGTAAGTATAATTTTGTAAGTTCTTGTGGAAGTGTATTTTTGGGGGTCTGAAATAGACTAACCTACGTGAAATTTTTCCTTAAGGGAGTAAATTCGTTCGGTAATGGCACTTGAGCAGACTTCAGGAGTGAAGTTTTTACGAAACTCGGGGGTCCACTGTATACCTAAAATATAACTAATTATAATTTAAATATAACTGAGTATACCTAAAATATAACTGAGTATACCTCTTTTGAACGGCTTTAATATTTAATGAATGACTTAATTAAACAGATAAGATAAAATATTTTGAGTGTAAATTTGTCAATATACAAAAATAAGTTGAACTTGAAATCAATTCAGTCTGTTGAGTAACTGAAGAATGCCTTATCTTATAGGCTTCAAACTTTTAGCACATATGTTTAGTTAAATACAGGTTTTGTATTATTTGTCTGCACTTGTCTCAGGTTTTTAGTTTTATTAAATCAATTATGATATTAATATTACTTCAGTAACTGAGCAGGACTTTGTCTGATAATAATAATAATAATAATAATAATAATAATAATAATAATATCTTTATTTCTACAATAATAATAATAATAATAATAATAATATCTTTATTTCTACAATAATAATAATAATAATAATAATAATAATAATAATATCTTTATTTCTACAAGTACATGTACAAGGTATACAGACCATAGCTGACATCAATGACATACTACTATATAGAAAGCCACTTGTTATATAGTATTTTCCGCAAAATATTTCAATTTTGTCCCAGGATGCGACCCACACCAGTCGACTAACACCCAGGTACCTATTTTCTGCTAGGTGAACATTGACAGCAGGTGTCTTAAGGAAACACGTCCTAATGTTTCCACCCGTACCGGGGATCGACCCCCGGACCTCAGTGTATCACCTGAATATAGTTTCCAATGTTTAATATTAATGTTGAATTTTCTTGCTCATTATTTATTTTGTTTATATGTAAAAAATTTAATAAAATTTGTGTTGTGACGAGTGTTACTTCCTCAGGACGGACGTAATGGTGTTGGCAACGGTACTGGACCCCTGGATAACATGCGAGGCTTCGAACACTGTCTCAACGATATTATGAGAAGTGACCCACATGATCACATCAAGGGTGAGTGAATCTTGTCTCCCTACCTCACACATCAAGGGTGAGTCCTCCCCCCACCCTCATCCTCCTTTCCCCGACTCATATTCACTACTACTGAGGACCCCTTGTTTCACCCTCCCCTTGTTTCACCCTCCTGTCTGTGTGTTTGTCTCGCCCTCCCTCCCTCCCTAACTCCCTCCCTCCCTCAGTCACATCGTGACCAGAAAAGGTAGGTGCGAGTGTCAGTGTTATTGGAGTTAAACCATGTGTTCCAGGACTGTGAGTTTGAGGTAAGCATGTTTCTTTCTTTCTCCTCTCTCCCCTTTCTCTCCCTCTCTCTCCCCTTTCTCTCCCTCTGTCTTCCCTTTCTCTCTCACACCAGCAAAGTTTCTGAAGTCAGTCAGACACACAGTCCACCCTCTTAAGAACGTTGATTTTAACATACAAATTTAATGAAAAATTCTGTATCACGAGGCCTAGTCATGGACCGGGGCGCGGGGGCGTTGACCCCCGAAACCCCCTCCAGGTATACATTATGGAAAGTTAACTTCACGTAAATAGTAAATAAATCATATTAAACCAATTGTAAAACAGATTGAAAATAAGTGTTTGTTTAGACATCCTTCTCTTCTGCAACATTGCAAGCTCCTGATGTGGTGATTGCAACACGAAAGGCCTAGAGCTATCATTCAACTCCATCGTTGGTTGTTTATATAGTGGCTATATAGCTACATACTAGCTATATTACTCATGGATTATTGTATAGAGTCAATGTTGTCTTAAGAGGATGTGTTGAGGGAGTAATGAGGTGAATCTTGGCAGAGCGGCAGCATCAGTACCCTGACGGTCAGTGATCATGTTTGTTTCTCTCTCTTTGTCTCTTTAATTGTAATTTCTACACAATTTATGTATATTTTAGCTTCTTTGTGTCTTGTTAGATTTGTGTAGAAACTTGTTTATTTTTATAGAAGTTGGTTCTTTATTCTTCATGTATGAAGTATATTGAAGTGTTTTTCTCTCTCTCTCTCTCTCTCTCTCTCTCTCTCTCTCTCTCTCTCTCGTAAACATACACACTAACACAACAAGTCGTGTCTATCGAGAAGTGCCTTGGATAAATGGCCGCTAACACTTAATTTGGAGTGAAGTAGTGCAGGCAGGATCCATACACAGCTTTAAGAAGAGGTACGATAAGGCTCTTGGAGCCGGGAGAGAGTGGACCTAGTAGCTACCAGCGAAGAGGCGGGTCCAGGAGCTGTGATTCGACCCCTGCAACCACATATAGGCGAGTATACCCACCCCTACACACACACACAAGCACTGTGAACCACTGGCCAAAGTCTTCAACAAGTCCGTGGACACAAGATAACTACCAGAGGTATACAAGTCAGTGTTAAAATCAAGACTACTAACATGAATGTCATATATATTTATGGATGAGATAAACAGGAGAATAGTGGAGCACATAGAAACGAGCGGGTTTATAAAAATAACCAGCATGACTTTAGAGATGGTAAATCCTGTCCTACAAATCTGGCAGAATTTGATGAGAAGTGAACAAGATAAAGGTGGGCAGTTGTCCGAGAAGTGTTTGAATGGACAAGGATGACCAGAGGGGTTCCACAAGGGTCAGTACTGGGATCAGTGCTATTTCTTGTACATGTCAATGGTATTACAGTGGAAATAAGAGTCAGAGGTATCCATATTACGTTTAATTAATGAGGATACGAAGGTGAGAACTATTAAAGGTTACAAAAGGATCTGGACAGACTGCAGGTCTGGTCTGACAAGTTGCTATTAAATGCAAACTTACGAAGAGTAGTGTGGACAACGAACACAAATGGAGGTCAGGTGCCTGGGGAAAAAGGGTTGGGAAGCCTTTGCAAACCTCGCTCAAAGAGGACCTCGGAGTGAGCATAGCACAGAGCATATCACCCGAGGCCAGAACATTGTCGTCTTGAATGATCACCACACCAGGGAATACCTCACTCACGACACTTAGTTTGGTTTTCATCCTCACGCAAGAACTCACGCCACTTATCAGGTACTTTGTTGCCTCCTAGTATGAACACAGTCTAGTGGCCTGCACACCTGGTTGTAGCACGATAACCAAGCTAGAAACCAGAGGAACCAGCCAAAGACAGTGCAGAGTAAATACCTATATATTTCCTTCATCAAATGGCAAGCAGTTATATGTACAGTATTTACAGAGGATATGTACAGTAAGGTATATTGCAAGCAAGAGACACGTTGAGAACTGTCTTCGACCAGACTCGGAGGTAAGTCTGCTAATGTTGATTCACGAGTGTCCATCATCGCTTCACAACTTTGGTGGGCTTCCTTGTGATTGGCTGGCTGAACCAAGGTGCTAGTATAACAAGGGAGCCCCACTCGTTACACCCTTAGCATCTGGTTCGCTGGAGGGAAGGTGTGCCTACATAGGTGTGTGACAAACTCTGAATAAAATGTAAGGTACTCTTAGCATACCACACTCCCTGTACTGTGTTCTGGTATCTTTCCCTCGTCATGTGTACCATCTTTTAAACTGTCCTTATAAATCACCATAGTTTTGTACATCACCAGTGAACTGCTTTCTGATGCCTTCCATGACTCTCATGACAATTATCAAGAGAATCTGAGAATCCTGGTTGAATCACATTGATCATGGCCAGGTGAGAGATCAACCAGGCTGTGATGGTTATGTGGGTCAGCGGGCTTCCAGCAGCATCAGCCTGGTTGACTAGGCTAGTACCCGACGAGCCTGGCCCATGGCCGGGCTCCGAGAGTAAGACTCTCGAAACTCATCAAAGATATGACTGCACCATCAAGAATCATCATCTGGTCTTCATGCTGCGTCACATACGATGTAGTACTAAATCTTTAAGAGGCACGTAAGTTCTTCCGTCTTCTAATATCATGTTTATTTCTCCACTATAATCTACCTTGTCCATAATTACTATCGCATTTGCTTTGTTTGGTAAGGTGAAGTCCAGGATCTTTCCTTAATTCATGGTATAACTTAAATCTCTGATGATAATTGTCCTCAAATATTTGTTAAGTCAGTCAAATACAAAGGGAACAATAGTGAAGAAATAAAGGTGATGTAATCAGTCCACCAACCTTGGAGTCCCTCAGCCTGGAGAAGAGTTCAGCTCCATGGAGCTCAACTCTTCTCCTACTGTGTGGGCGAAACGTTTCAACAATGAATCATCAACTTGTCGGTATTTTATGCCATTTTCAACCTGACTGTTGATGTTTCAGTCAGGCTGGCAGCAGCTCCTTGGTGTTTGACGCATCTAGTGTTCTCTTCATGGCCTTCATCCAGGGACATCCTGAATAATGGAGGATCGAACGCTTTTTTACTGTGAAGTTTGTCCTAACAAAATCGTTGCATCCCAATGGAAATAAATCCCTTTGACCCTTTTTTTGGGTTATCCTGGGTAATTTATATACATGTATGATGATTGTACTTATGTGGACCTGTACCTAGATAAGCTTATACATCTGGATGCTTATGCTGAAGTGTTGACTTGCAACTACAGCTCGTACGTAGTGATGGTCTGCAGCATGGACCACTGCCCGTACGTAGTGATGGTCTGCAGCATGGACCACTGCCCGTACGTAGTGATGGTCTGCAGCATGGACCACTGCTGTGCATTGTCATGATACAAGGAAAAATGGCCTCTATAAATGGCTCTGTATCCCGTGTCATGATTGTTAACTCGGTGTTCAAGATTAATTAACTCCCGGAAGTTGAAAGAAACAGAAGATGTATCTGTCATCTTGGTCCAAGCTATTAAATTAATATGTATACCATCCTCAGTGTGTGTATTATGGGGTTGAAAAGTGCACTTGAAGAGGCCTTGTGGTTTTAAGAAATGAATCTGTTGTGGCTGAAGAAGGTAGTCAAGTCTGAGGTAAAGCTGAGGTGCAGCCACTGTCAACAGGGTTACCCAGACACTTCACTAATACCGTCGTAATGTGGAGTTCTCACCCCAAAATTTGTCCCTCCCGGTGTTCCAGACCAAGTCCACTGAATATTCTTGACAGTTTCATACAGCGGCTTATCACAGGCTATTACTGGCGTCTGTCTTTTGTTGAGATGGATAGCTGCTCTTACTACATCCATTGAGTGATCATTCTCACTAATTTTGAATCCTCTGGAAACAGAAGTGCTGTGTTTCCTATTTGGTTTAATTTTCTTCATGTGGTTTATTTGCATGGTAAGAAGACCATGATACAAGTTTATATTTATTTGAAGAATGATCATTTGGGTTGTCTTCGTCTGATGTTGATTAACTGACATCAGAAAAATGAAAATGCCACTGACCTTCATCTTTGAGATCCACTCTATAACATTTGTTAAGGCAACATACTGCAGGAATGGGGGTGAGTTGTTGATAACTGTAACTGGTCTGACTACAGTGCAGTTGTCTGGTAACTTGGAAATGCTGCGGTTTGACTTGACTACTGGGATACACTCTTGAGCATCACGATATTAGACCAGGGAGATACCAGTCCCATGGAATAATAACTGAGCACTAGCGGAGGTCGTTTCATGATCCCTGTTATCTACTGGTGATGTCATGATCACACAACTAGATATTTTGGACAGACTTAGCCAACATTTTTCAGAGTGAATTGACAAGATCAGCAGGGATGCTTAGGATACAGTCAAATGCTACAGAAAGTTATATCTTGTGTAAAGTATCAACTAGATCCTTAGATCTTGCCTTGGAATGTATATGTTCTTCAAGGAACTGACGCAATGGAGGTTCACGTTTTCGACTGTGCCAGTTATCTTGTAGTTTCACTTTCACTCGATGAACATTGTTGAACACTAATAATTGTGACATAGTGCAGCTTGACATACACTCAAATGATACCAGAAAGTATCATACTTAATAAAGTAATAATGAAAACATAGAGTTGTGCTGACAATCACTTGTAAAAGTTCCGTCAAACAGTGAACGTTCATTGTTGAACGTGTCATGATGATGTTAGCCATGCGTGACATGAGGACAGTCTCGGATTCTCCAGCAGTTGCTCATGATGCAGATAGTATATCACGCTACTCACTGTTCGCCTCAAGTTGGAGAAAATATCCAAGAATTCTGTTCTTGAATCGAGCTGAATGTATATTTGGCATTTCTACTTCGATTTGTTGAAGTCTTAACCAGTCTACTTTTGCTACCAAATAAAAAATAAAGGGGAAAACAAAGGGTGAAGGAGAGTAACACTGGCCAAAAACCACTGGAGATTTCAGGAACTAGGAAATCTGCAAACAGGAGATTTTAGGGATTATTTAGCAAGCACTGTAATATGAAGAGATGCTAGTAATAATTCACCAGCAAACAATAAGAGGCCAGAATAACAGGATGATGATTAACATATTAAAGACAGTAATAATAATAATAATAATTATAATTTTATTTACTACAAGTACATGTACAAGGTATACAGACCATAGCTGACATCAATGACATACTACTATATAGAAAGCCCCTTGTTATGCTGAGCATTTCCCGCAAATTAAGTCAGTTTTGTCCCAGGATGCGACCCAGGTGCCCATTTTACTGGTGGGTAAACAGGGACAGCAGGTGTCTTAAGGAAACGCGTCCAGCCGTACCGGGAATCGACCCCCGGACCTCAGTGTGTGAGTCGAGTGCGCTACCAATCGAGCTACGGGACAGTAGTAGAGAGAGCAACAAGACGAAAGAAATGTAAACACCTAGTGCTGGATGTTTACTACAGGGAGACTGATTGTGAACATTGGGACTCCCTTGGAGGACCAGAAATATGGAGAGTGAAATTTATTGAAACAGAAACGATTTTATTTTGAGCCAACATGTAAAAGAAGCAACAAGAGTGAGGGGAGGAATTGAGCCAGCAAGACTCTACCTGGTTTTTACACAGAATGATTTTGACGTAACTGAAATTACTTATTGGGATCCACTTGTACCAGCGATCATGTGGTACTAAGTTAAGAGTATCTAGTTGAAATGGGAATGGAGAAGGAAATGGGACTACAGAAGGAAATGGGACTACAGAAGGAAATGGGACTACAGAATTGGGATAATGGTTGAATGTGAAAGTTTCTAAAATGTGGATTTGGAAAGAGAACTGGAGGGCAAAACTGTACAAGAAAAGGATGAAATTATTAAGTCAAATTGCTAAGAGTCGAAAGAAAGAAGAAACAAGGAAATAAGAGGAATGCAGAGAGGACATGGAAAGGAGCAACAAGGTTTGGAAAATATAGAGAACAAATCTAGAGACAGAAACCCGGCAATCAAAGCAGGAGAGCCAGAAAATACACAAGAATAAGAACTAAACGCTAGTTTGAAAGTGATAGTGACGACAGAACCAAAGTGACTCCACAGTCACATAAGACAGAGAACTGTGAAGAACAGAGTGATAATGGTGATGAAAGATGATGCTGGAGAATGACATATATTAGAGCTTAGAAGATTCATAAAGACTAGAGAAGAGTGGAGGTTAGCAGAAGACACTGTGGTCAGAGCACATCAACACTTGCTAGAAAACATCAGCACAACACAAGTGGTGACACTGTTGAGCCTGATGTAACGTTAGCAGTGCCACTAAATATAATGTGATGTTGATTTTCAAAATGGTTTTCATAACAGATGTTAGACACAGCAACATCTTGGGATCTTGATACAGGGATTTCCTCAACGCTTGCCTAACTTACAGACATGACCTACTTTGACTAGTGGATTTGTCAAGTAGTAACTCCGCCTCCTCCTGCTTCTACTCACCTGACTGCAGTATATAAGTCATTTCTCCACACATTTGCTGTACATTTCTCAAGATTGATGGACTGAACACATCAACTCCAGGCTGAGGGACTGATTACCTCAAACTCCTCATCTTTCACCGTTATTCTCTGTATTGGACTGGAGAAACCACTGGCTGGCGAAACGTTCCCTCAATCCCAAATGTGGCACTAGTGTCTCATTCTTCACCAAGTAAAATATCTCTACGAAGGATCAGAGCCACTTTGTAACAAGCTAGCACAGCTGTACACCCAGTCTCTCCCTAACTACAAGTGCCACAGCTGTACACCCAGTCTCTCCCTAACTACAAGTGCCACAGCTGTACACCCAGTCTCTCCCTAACTACAAGTGCCACAGCTGTACACCCAGTCTCTAACTCACCACAAGTGCCACAGCTGTGCACCCAGTCTCTCCCTCACCACAAGTGCCACAGCTGTACACCCAGTCTCTCCCTAACTACAAGTGCCACAGCTGTACACCCAGTCTCTCCCTAACTACAAGTGCCACAGCTGTACACCCAGTCTCTCCCTAACTACAAGTGCCACAGCTGTACACCCAGTCTCTCCCTAACTACAAGTGCCACAGCTGTACACCCAGTCTCTCCCTAACTACAAGTGCCACAGCTGTACACCCAGTCTCTCCCTCACCACAAGTGCCACAGCTGTACACCCAGTCTCTCCCTCACTACAAGTGCCACAGCTGTACACCCAGTCTCTCCCTCACTACAAGTGCCACAGCTGTACACCCAGTCTCTCCCTCACCACAAGTGCCACAGCTGTGCACCCAGTTCTCCTCACCACAAGTGCCACAGCTGTACACCCAGTCTCTCCTAACTACAAGTGCCACAGCTGTACACCCAGTCTCTCCTAACTACAAGTGCCACAGCTGTACACCCAGTCTCTCCCTAACTACAAGTGCCACAGCTGTACACCCAGTCTCTCCCTAACTACAAGTGCCACAGCTGTACACCCAGTCTCTCCTCACTACAAGTGCCACAGCTGTACACCCAGTCTCTCCCTAACTACAAGTGCCACAGCTGTACACCCAGTCTCTCCCTAACTACAAGTGCCACAGCTGTACACCCAGTCTCTCCCTCACTACAAGTGCCACAGCTGTACACCCAGTCTCTCCCTAACTACAAGTGCCACAGCTGTACACCCAGTCTCTCCCTAACTACAAGTGCCACAGCTGTACACCCAGTCTCTCCCTCACCACAAGTGCCACAGCTGTACACCCAGTCTCTCCCTCACCACAAGTGCCACAAAATTTAAAATGGCGAATGTGCTTCCCACATATGAAAAAAAAGGGGCGTACTGACGAAAGTTCTGCAGAAGATACGAAGGAAAAGGATATTGAAGTTATCCTGACTCACGAAATCGTAATTGTAAACAAATCACGGAACGGTTGGGGTTTTAATCCATACGAGTTTTAGGACTCACCATGGATTCAAAACCCCACCCGTTCCCTGATATGGATATTGGAGCACCTAAAGACTATTTTTTTTACAGAAAACTTGCTCTGATTTAGGGATGCAAGATCCTGTCTTACAAATTTGCTGGAGTTCCAAGACAAAGTTACTTAGATAAAACAAGAAAGACAGGACTGGGAGGATTGCATCTTCTTGGACTGCAGGAAAGTATTTGATTCGGTACCACACCAGAGATTAATTTAGAAATTAGAGGAACACGCTGGGTTGGAAGAGAGTGTTTCAGTGAGTCAGGGAGCAACAGACATCAGACTGGGAAAGAGTAACGAGTGGGGTTCTGCAAGGATCAGTACTAGGACTGCTACTGTTCCTAATATACGTGAATGATCTACCAGAGTGCGTTAACTCGTGGGTGTCACTGCTTGTGGATAATGTAAAGTAATGAGAAGAATAACAAGAGTAGATGCCACTGATAAACTCCAGAGTGACCTCCATACACTACAAATGTCCTCAGTCGTCTTCAGTCCTCTGTTGCTGTATACCACCCTCACTACCCACCTCTGTTGCTGTCTACCACCCTCACTACCCACCTCTGTTGTTGTCTACCACCCTCACTACCCACCTCTGCTGCTGCCTACCACCCTCACTACCCACCTCTCCTGCTGCCTACCACCCTCACTACCCACCTCTGTTTCTGTCTACCACCCTCACTACCCACCTCTCCTGCTGCCTACCACCCTCACCACCCACCTCTACTCCTGTCTACCACCCTCTCTACCCACCTCTCCTGCTGCCTACCACCCTCACCACCCATCTCTCCTGCTGTCTACCACCCTCACCACCCACCTCTGTTGCTGTCTACCACCCTCACCACCCACCTCTCCTGCTGTCTACCACCCTCACCACCCACCTCTGTTGCTGTCTACCACCCTCACTACCCACCTCTGTTGCTGTCTACCACCCTCTCTACCCACCTCTCCTGCTGCCTACCACCCTCACCACCCACCTCTCCTGCTGTCTACCACCCTCACCAAACACCTCTGTTGCTGTCTACCACCCTCACTACCCACCTCTGCTGCTGTCTACCACCCTCACCACCCACCTCTGTTGCTGTCTACCACCCTCACCACCGACCTCTTCTGCTGCCTACCACCCTCACCACCCACCTCTACTGCTGTCTACCACCCTCACTACCCACCTTTGTTGCTGTCTACCACCCTCACTACCCACCTCTGCTGCTGTCTACCACCCTTACCACCCACTTCTGCTGCTGTCTACCACCCTCACCACCCACCTCTCCTGCTGTCTACCACCCTCACTACCCACCTCTCCTGCTGTCTACCACCCTCACTACCCACCTCTGTTGCTGTCTACCACCCTCGCTACCCACTTCTGTTGTTGTCTACCACCCTCGCTACCCACCTCTGTTGATGTCTACCACCCTCACTACCCACCTCTGCTGCTGCCTACCACCCTCACTACCCAACTCTCCTGCTGTCTACCACCCTCACCACCCACCTCTGCTGCTGTCTACCACCCTCACCACCCATTCTCCTGCTGTCTTTCACCCTCACCACCCACCTCTCCTGCTGTCTACCACCCTCACCACCCACCTCTCCTGCTGTCTACCACCCTCACTATCCACCTCTCCTGCTGTCTTCCACCCTCACCACCCACCTCTGCTGCTGTCTACCACCTTCACTATCCACCTCTCCTGCTGTCTTCCACCCTCACCACCCACCTCTGCTGCTGTCTACCACCCTCACTATCCACCTCTCCTGCTGTCTTCCACTCTCACCACCCACCTCTGCTGCTGTCATATCAAACTTAAATACAAACGCTTACCACAGTTTCGTATCGTTTGTGAATGATACCAAAATTCGCATGAAAATCACTTGGCCAGAAGACATGGTACAAGTTTCTGGAAGATATAAGCAAAGTCTTCCAGTGGTCAGTGGATAACATGACGTTCATTAGTGATAAGTTGTAACTGTTTAGGTATGGAAAAAAACTAACTCAGAAGAACACTGTATAGAAAATGCAAGATGATCACTAAATAGAAGGAAAGAAACATGTGAAAGACCTGGAAGTAATAATGCCAGCTGATTTATAATTTAAAGTGCATAAGCAAATGTCAGGAAAGCTAGGAAAATGACGGGTAAATAATGATTTTGGATTAGATTTTGAAGCCGAAGCAACTAATTTATTGTGCACCCCATATCCATCCTGTGGAGGGTAGCGCAAGAGCATATGGATACACTATAGGCCTAGGCACTAGGCCCCAAATGGGTTGACAGGAGTACATCTGGATTTATATATACGGTTCACTGGTTACAAACACAATTTAGGAAATTTGATTAATATATCTGGTATCTTATTTTCAATAATATTAAATCTTGACATATAGGTTATTATACTATATTTCTGATTGAGTACTTTGAAAACCAGGGAAGTAATGCCAATGATGGTAATACGAAGGCATTCAAAATACCTTTGTTGGTAAACATAAACAAAGACTTTATAATCATAAATCCATGAAAGAACAAGATAACGTCCGTAAAGCAGTGTGTAAAGGAGACACACAAGACGTTTCGTCCTCTAGGGACTTTTATCACCATGATGGGCAAAACGTCTTCAAAATAAAATCCCATAACTCATATTACATGTATTTACACACTGTCCGTAAACCCTTAGACTGTGTTACATAGATAAGAAGCGTTATATCTACAGTGATATAGGTGTTACACCCCAGTACACCACACCCCAGTAATCCACACCATACCACACCACAGTACACCACACCATACCACACCCCAGTACACCACACCATACCACACCCCAGTACACCACACCACACCCCAGTACACCACACCATACCACACCCCAGTACACCACACCCCAGTACACCACACCCCAGTACACCACACCCCAGTACACCACACCACAGTACACCACACCACAGTACACCACACCCCAGTACACCACACCACACCCCAGTACACCACACCACACCCCAGTACACCATACCACACCACACCCCAGTACACCTGATACCACCTAACCTCTGGCTATTATCTATTATGTATTGTCACCTGCTCTGTATTGGACTGAGAAAGGCCCCAGTGGGCGAAACATCTATTAGAATGTGCTAAATGTTGTATAGGTGTGTTTATCTGACCGTTTGTGAGTATTGTACTGAGTTGCCACCAGCGTAGCTCTGCTCTTTTCAACCACACATATATAAGCACACTCACACAGCCTGTAGATGCCAAAATAAATTCAAATGCAATATAATGTGATCCTTTATTGACTACGTTTCGCCCAAAGTACATGAGTATATATAGTGTGGAGTAGAGATGTTTCGGATGTGAAAATTTAGATGTCCGCGGATGTGAATGAGGATGTCTTACTTATTTTGCGGATGTGGATGTCAGATACATCACTAGTGTGGAGAGTTAGTGGAGAATGTTGGGTAGGTTGTGTAGGATACATCACTAGTGTGGAGAGTTAGTGGAGAATGTTGGGTAGGTTGTGTAGGATACATCACTAGTGTGGAGAGTTAGTGGAGAATGTTGGGTAGGTTGTGTAGGATACATCACTAGTGTGGAGAGTTAGTGGAGAATGTTGGGTAGGTTGTGTAGGATACATCACTAGTGTGGAGAGTTAGTGGAGAATGTTGGGTAGGTTGTGTAGGATACATCACTAGTGTGGAGAGTTAGTGGAGAATGTTGGGTAGGTTGTGTCAGGTACATCACTAGTGTGGAGAGTTAGTGGAGAATGTTGGGTAGGTTGTGTAGGATACATCACTAGTGTGGAGAGTTAGTGGAGAATGTTGGGTAGGTTGTGTAGGATACATCACTAGTGTGGAGAGTTAGTGGAGAATGTTGGGTAGGTTGTGTCAGGTACATCACTAGTGTGGAGAGTTAGTGGAGAATGTTGGGTAGGTTGTGTCAGGTACATCACTAGTGTGGAGAGTTAGTGGAGAATGTTGGGTAGGTTGTGTAGGATACATCACTAGTGTGGAGAGTTAGTGGAGAATGTTGGGTAGGTTGTGTCAGATACATCACTAGTGTGGAGAGTTAGTGGAGAATGTTGGGTAGGTTGTGTAGGATACATCACTAGTGTGGAGAGTTAGTGGAGAATGTTGGGTAGGTTGTGTAGGATACATCACTAGTGTGGAGAGTTAGTGGAGAATGTTGGGTAGGTTGTGTCAGGTACATCACTAGTGTGGAGAGTTAGTGGAGAATGTTGGGTAGGTTGTGTCAGGTACATCACTAGTGTGGAGAGTTAGTGGAGAATGTTGGGTAGGTTGTGTAGGATACATCACTAGTGTGGAGAGTTAGTGGAGAATGTTGGGTAGGTTGTGTCAGATACATCACTAGTGTGGAGAGTTAGTGGAGAATGTTGGGTAGGTTGTGTCAGGTACATCACTAGTGTGGAGAGTTAGTGGAGAATGTTGGGTAGGTTGTGTCAGATACATCACTAGTGTGGAGAGTTAGTGGAGAATGTTGGGTAGGTTGTGTCAGGTACATCACTAGTGTGGAGAGTTAGTGGAGAATGTTGGGTAGGTTGTGTCAGATACATCACTAGTGTGGAGAGTTAGTGGAGAATGTTGGGTAGGTTGTGTCAGATACATCACTAGTGTGGAGAGTTAGTGGAGAATGTTGGGTAGGTTGTGTAGGATACATCACTAGTGTGGAGAGTTAGTGGAGAATGTTGGGTAGGTTGTGTCAGATACATCACTAGTGTGGAGAGTTAGTGGAGAATGTTGGGTAGGTTGTGTCAGGTACATCACTAGTGTGGAGTTAGTGGAGAATGTTGGGTAGGTTGTGTCAGATACATCACTAGTGTGGAGAGTTAGTGGAGAATGTTGGGTAGGTTGTGTCAGATACATCACTAGTGTGGAGAGTTAGTGGAGAATGTTGGGTAGGTTGTGTCAGATACATCACTAGTGTGGAGAGTTAGTGGAGAATGATGGGTAGGTTGTGTAGGATACATCACTAGTGTGGAGAGTTAGTGGAGAATGTTGGGTAGGTTGTGTCAGATACATCACTAGTGTGGAGAGTTAGTGGAGAATGTTGGGTAGGTTGTGTCAGATACATCACTAGTGTGGAGAGTTAGTGGAGAATGTTGGGTAGGTTGTGTAGGATACATCACTAGTGTGGAGAGTTAGTGGAGAATGTTGGGTAGGTTGTGTAGGATACATCACTAGTGTGGAGAGTTAGTGGAGAATGATGGGTAGGTTGTGTAGGATACATCACTAGTGTGGAGAGTTAGTGGAGAATGTTGGGTAGGTTGTGTCAGATACAGACCTGCAGGTCTATATATACACACCTTGTCAATAAAGGATCACATTATACTGCATTTGTCTTAATTTTTCTATCGTGTCGGTATTTTATAACTTTTATCCCCATAATATGTAGGTAAATGTTTCCTTTCAACTCAATTTGTATTTCAGTCTTCTTCTTCTATACACCGTTCCTTCTTCCTTGCTAGTCTCTCCAGCCTAGTAATGGAGATAGTAGGCAGTAGATGGGGTAGTGTGAGGAGAGAGGGAAAAATGGGTAGTTAGCAACACCTGAACTACTGTGAGGCCAGTTTCTACCACCACCACCACCACCTAGACCTCATTTTCACTGTCTCTGCCCCAACAGGTTTCATGAACTGTGGCACCAACACTCTACAAGCCCTGGCTCAGCTACACGGTAAGTCACGCCCTCTGGACGCCAACCTTGGTGAGAGTGCACCATCTATGTACTGATGCTTTATTTACCCCCTTGCCCTTATCCCCTGGACGCTATGCTTGATGAGAGTGCTCTGTGTTAGTTTGTTCAAATGCTTTTTCTCTTTGCTTTTCCTCTCTTTACTGGTCACCGAGGGATTCATGATAATGAGAAAGGTATGTTACAGATATTAGACAGGTAATGTGTGCTAAAATATCACTTGTGGATTGACCACAATAAGTAAGACAGGGGAGTCGAGAGATCTTCTCTGTCTCTCACAGTCTCATGTGAGGTACCAAGGTGCCAGATACACCTGGAGTCGTTTACACAAATGTGGACATAAAAGACAGGTGTGAGGTATTAACAGTGCAAATGACTGAGGGTGATGGATAGGAATGCATTCAGGACCTTTATTGAACTCCTTTCGAACCTTGGACCTTCATCACTTCAGATACATGTCTTAAAAGTAATCAAGGTCCGAGGCCGAACAGTTTTCAGTACAGGTGTCGTAAGTCTAGGCATTCGTATTTCCCTCACAGGTGTGGAAGTTAGATTGTTAAAATCTACTATTGTGAGATGACCCAGCCCTTGCATGATGGCAGGTTGGAGAATCTGCAGTTTTGCTTTTATTTCTGGACGGCTGTCTAGGTAGTCATTGTTTACAGTCTTGGGAGGGAAGTACGTGAGAGTAATTTTGAAACACAGACAGCAGAGGACTTGTCAGTCCACAACGAGACTGTCAGTCCACAACGAAACTCTGCTGAGGGGAACTATCTTCTGTCTAGATTAAGAACAAGTGTGTATTTGTGTGTGTCTGAAGAATAGCTATGTAGGATAGTGTAAGGTAGACACCGAGGGTGTTGAACAATATCTAAGAGTAAACTGAGAAGCTAGAATCACAGCTGTTGCTGTCATCAGTAACAAGCTTTCAGCGCTGGGCTCTATCACCCACCATTGTCTGTCTGTCACTAGTATCCTGCCCTTGCAAGAAGACTCACGTAGTGGCTTCCTAGAGAGGCGCGCCCTGCTCCTCTCACTATTCATCAATAATAAGCACTCGGGAGAGGCGTCTTGTACCCAAACACCAGCCAGAATTTGTAGAATCTTTGACACAGCACCATAATGGAGGCTGATTCACCTCCAGTTGTGTGTTATACAAGCTGATGCTGGAGGCTGTTTCACCCCCAGTTGTGTATTTTACAAGCTTAAACTCCACAGCACCTCACTGGAGGCTGATTCACCTGCAGTCGTGTTATACAAGCTGATGCTGGAGGCTGATTCACCTCCAGTTGTGTGTTATACAAGCTGATGCTGGAGGCTGATTCACCTCCAGTTGTGTGTTATACAAGCTGATGCTGGAGGCTGATTCACCTCCAGTTGTGTGTTATACAAGCTGATGCTGGAGGCTGATTCACCTCCAGTTGTATATATTTTGACAATGTAAACAATGTGAACGTCTCTATGGAGTTTGAAGATGTCTTGTGTACTTCCTCTGGTCGACACTTGTGGTGTTGGACACCTCAGGTGATGTGACCTGGAGGTGGACTCTTGATGCTGGTCAAGGGCTCTTCATTCCAGGAATTGGAGCCATCATTCCTCGGATCAAAGTTGGTTACCTCCCATTCCCCAGGTGCTGTGTGATCCATGTGGTTTTAGCGCTTTAGTAATGATTTTAAAAGATATGATCTGAACATTTCTGTCCTCCATTCTTAATGTCCTCCAGTCTTCCTATCCTCCAGCCTCTCCTGGATGTCAAGCCTAGTGGGAGTATACTGTATTGATTTCTATTCTTTTCTTCTCTATCTTTCTCTCTTCTTCTCTCTCTCTTCTCTCTATCTCTTCTCTCTCTCTCTATCTTTCTCTCTCTCTCTATCTTTCTCTCTATCTTTCTCTCTCTCTCTCTCTCTCTCTCTCTCTCACACACACACTGCTGCTTCTCTTCTCCCTCTTTCTATTTTTCTTTCTTATTTTCTCTTGGTTCTTCCCTGTCTTCCCTCCCTTCCCTGTCTTCCCTCCCTTCCCTGTCTTCCCTCCCTTCCATGTCTTTCCTCCCTTCCTGCTCCTTCCATGTTCTTCCTGTCTTCTCTTCCATGTCTTCCTCCCTGTCTTCCTTCCATGTCTTCCTCCCTTCCTGTCTCCTTCCATGTCTTCCTCTTCCATTCTTCCTCCATGTCTTCCCTCCTCTTCCCCTTCCATGTCTTCCCTCCCTTCCATGTCTTCCTCCTTCCATGTCTTCCCTCCCTTCCATGTCTTCCCTCCCTTCCATGTCTTCCCTCCCTTCCATGTCTTCCCTCCCTTCCATGTCTTCCCTCCCTTCCTGTCTTCCCTCCCTTCCATGTCTTCCCTCCCTTCCATGTCTTCCTTCCTGTCTTCCTCCCTTCCTGTCTTCCTCCTTCCATGTCTTCCCTCTGTCTTCCCTCCCTTCCCTGTCTTCCCTCCCTTCCCTGTCTTCCCTCCCTTCCCTGTCTTCCCTCCTTCCATGTCTTCCTCCTTCCATGTGTTCCTCCTTCCTGTCTTCCTCCTGCCCTGTCTTCCCTCCCTTCCATGTCTTCCCTCCCTTCCATGTCTTCCCTCCCTTCCCTGTCTTCCCTCCCTTCCATGTCTTCCTCCCTTCCATGTTTCCCTCCTTCCATGTCTTCCTCCTTCCTGTCTTCCTCCTTCCATGTCTTCCCTCCCTTCCATGTCTTCCCTCCCTTCCATGTCTTCCCTGTCTTCCCTCCCTTCCATGTCTTCCCTCCCTTCCATGTCTTCCCTCCCTTCCATGTCTTCCTGTCTTCCCTCCCTTCCATGTCTTCCTGTCTTCCCTCCTTCCCTCCCTTCCTGTCTTCTCCCTTCCTGTCTTCCCTCCTTCCATGTCTTTCCTCCTTCCATGTCTTCCCTCCTTCCATGTCTTCCTCCTTCCATGTCTTCCCCCCTTCCATGTCTTCCTCCTCTTCCATGTCTTCCTCCCTTCCATGTCTTCCCTGTCTCCCTCCCTTCCATGTCTTTCCTCCTTTCATGTCTTCCCTCCTTCCATGTCTTCCCTTCCCTCCTTCCATGTCCTTCCATGTCTTTCCCTCCTTCCATGTCTTTCCTCCTTCCATGTCTTCCTCCTTCCATGTCTTCCCTCCTTCCATGTCTTCCTCCCTTCCATGTCTTCCTCCTTCCATGTCTTCCTGTCTTCCTCCTTCCATGTCTTCCTTCTTCCTCCTTCCTGTCTTCCTCCTTCCTGTCTCTCCTTCCTGTCTTCCTCCTTCCTTCTTCCTCCTTCCATGTCTTCCTCCTTCCATGTCTTCCTCCTTCCATGTCTTCCTCCTTCATGTCTTCCTGTCTTCCTCCTTCCATTCTTCTCCTTCATGTTTCCCCTTCCATGTCTTCCTGTCTTCTCCTTCCATGTTTCCTGTCTTCCTCCTTCCATGTCTTCCTCCTTCCATGTCTTCCCTCTTCATGTCTTCCCTTCATGTTTCCTCCTTCCATGTCTTCCTCCTTCATGTCTTCCTGTCTTCCTCCTTCCATGTCTTTCCTCCATGTCTTCCTCCTTCATGTCTTCCTCCTTCCATGTCTTCCTGTCTCCTCCTTCCATGTCTTCTCCTTCCATTCTTCCTCCTTATGTCTTCCTCCTTCCATGTCTTCCGTCTTCTCTTCCCTGTCTTCTCCTTCCTTCTTCTCCTCTTTCCTCTTCCATGTCTTTCTCCTTCCATGTCTTCTCTTCCATGTTTCCTCCTTCCATGTCTTCCTCTTCCTTCTTCCTGTCTTCTCTTCATGTCTTCTCCTTCATGTCTTCCTCCTTCATGTCTTCCTCCTTCCATGTCTTTCCTCCTTCCATGTCTTCCTCCTTCCATGTCTTCCTCCTTCCATGTCTTCCTGTCTTCCTCCTTCCATGTCTTTCCTCCTCTGTCTTCCCTCCTTCCGCTTCCTGTCTTCCTCTTCCATGCTTCTCCTTCCATGTTCCTCCTTCCATGTCTTCCTCCTTCCATGTCTTCTTCTTCCCTCCTTCCATGTTCCTCCTCCTTCCCTGTCTTCCCTCCTTCCTGTCTTCCCTCCCTTCCTTGTCTCTCCCTTCCATGTCTTCTCCTTCCTGTCTTCCCTCCTTCCATTCTTCCTCCTTCCATTTTTCTTCCTCCTTCCATGTCTTCCTCCCTTCCATTTTCCTGTCTTCCCTCCTTCCATGTCTTCCTCCTTCCATGTCTTCCTCCCTTCCCTGTCTTCCTCCCTTCCATGTCTTCCCTGTCTTCCTCCCTTCCATGTCTTCACTCCTTCGTGTCTTCCTCCCTTCCTGTCTTCCCTCCTTCCCTGTCTTCCTCCCTTCCATGTCTTCCCTGTCTTCCTTCCCTGTCTTCCTTCCCTGTCTTCCTTCCCTTCCATGTCTTCCCTGTCTTCCCTCCCTTCCCTGTCTTTCCTCCCTTCTCTGTCTTCCCTCCTTCCCTGTCTTCCCCCCTTCCCTGTCTTCCCTTCCCTGTCTTCCTCCTTCCCTGTCTTCCCTTCCCTGTCTTCCCTCCCTTCCCTGTCTTCCCTTCCCTGTCTTCCCTCCCTTCCCTGTCTTCCCTTCCCTGTCTTCCCTCCCTTCCCTGTCTTCCCTTCCCTGTCTTCCCTTCCCTGTCTTTCATTTCACTTACAGAAATTTTCTCTTGTAACACGCTGTTGTCTAGACAGCCTCATTCACGCTTGTAACGTCACGGTTGTGAAGTCTCTAGTATTAATGTAACACGAGTAACGTAGGGGAGTCCCCTCGTGTTATTGGTCACCCTCGTAACACTGGTAACCTGGGTTACCCTTGTAACACTGGTAACCTGGGTTACCCTTGTAACACTGGTAACATAGGTCACCCTCGTAACACTGGTAACGTAAGGTCACCCTCGTAACACTGATAACCTGGGTCACCCTCGTAACACTGGTAACATAGGTCACCCTCGTAACATTGGTAACGTAGGTCACCCTCGTAACACTGGTAACATAGGTCACTCTCGTAACATTGGTAACGTAGGTCACCCTCGTAATACTTGTATCGTAAGGTTCTCATTGTAACACTTTTAAGAGAGGACTCCCTTGTAACACTAATAACATTAAGGTCCACTGTAACATTAGTAACGTAAGGTCCCCTTGTAACATTAGTAACGTAAGGTCCCTTGTAACATTAGTAACGTAAGGTCCCTTGTAACATTAGTAACGTAAGGTCCTCCTTGTAACACTGGTAACTCGACACGTAAGGGGGTTCTCTCGTAACATTAGTAACGTTAATTGGTCCCCGGTTAATACTTATAAGATTTCCTCATAACCAGTACCGTAACATTCCCTCGTAACACTTGTAACAATACTCGCCTCTCCATCCGCCTGAGTCAGCAGTAACATAACTGGTAACACTGCTTGTTACTGCTCTAGGAAACATTGTTGCCAGACATTAGTGTACAATGTTGAAGTGTAGTTGAGTCAACATTATAAGTTGTTCAGGTGAAGGTGTTGCTTGTGTTGAAGTTTGCACACAGTACAACAACACGCAACTCAAAACACACTAACACAACACACAAACATAACACAACACACTCAACACAACACACGTAACACGCTCAACACAACACACGTAACACGCTCAACACAACACACGTAACACGCTCAACACAACACACGTAACACGCTCAACACAACACACGCAACACGCTCAACACAACACACACAAACATAACACACACACACATAACACAACACACACAAACATAACACAACACACAAACATAACACAACACACACAGACATAACACAACACACACAGACATAACACAACACACACAGACATAACACAACACACAGACATAACACAACACACAGACATAACACAACACACAGACATAACACAACACACAGACATAACACAACACACACAAACATAACACAACACACAAACATAACACAACACACACAAACATAACACAACACACACAAACATAACACAACAAACACAAACATAACACAACACTCACAAACATAACACAACACACACAAACATAACACAACACTCACAAACATAACACAACACTCACAAACATAACACAACACACACAAACATAACACAACACTCACAAACATAACACAACACACACAAACATAACACAACACACACAAACATAACAACACAACACACACAAACATAACACAACACACACAAACATAACACAACACACACAAACATAACACAACACACACAAACATAACACAACACACACAAACATAACACAACACACAAACATAACACAACTCTCACAAACATAACACAACACACACAAACATAACACAACACACATAAACATAACACAACACACACAAACAACACAACACACACAAACATAACACAACACACACAAACATAACACAACACACACAAACATAACACAACACACACAAACATAACACAACAACACACACAAACATAACACAACACACACAAACATAACACAACACACACAAACATAACACAACACACACAAACATAACACAACACACACAAACATAACACAACACACACAAATATAACACAACACACACAAACATAACACAACACACACAAACATAACACAATACACACAAACATGACACAACACACACAAACAGAACAACACAGCACTCACAAACATAACACAACACACACAAACATAACACAACACAAACATAACACAACACACACAAACATAACACAACACTCACAAACATAACACAACACACACAGACAACACAACACACAAACATAACACAACACACACAAACATAACACAACACACACAAACATAACACAACACACACAAACATAACACAACACACACAAACATAACACAAAACACACAAACATAACAACACACACAAACATAACACAACACACACAAACATAACACAACACACACAAACATAATACAACACACACAAACATAACACAACACACACAAACATAACACAACACACACAAACATAACACAACACACACAAACATAACAACACAACACACACAAACATAACACAACACACACAAACATAACACAACACAAACAAACATAACACAACACACACAAACATAACACAACACACACAAACATAACACAACACACACAAACATAACACAACACACACAAACATAACACAACACACACAAACATAACACAACACACACAAACATAACACAACACACACACACAAACATAACACAACACAAACAAACATAACACAACACACACAAACATAACACAACACACACAAACATAACACAACACACACAAACATAACACAACACACACAAACATAACACAACACACACAAACATAACACAACACACACAAACATAACACAACACACACACACAAACATAACACAACACATACAAACATAACACAACACACACAAACATAACAACACAACACACACAAACATAACAACACAACACACACAAACATAACAACACAACACACACAAACATAACACTCACAAACATAATACAACACACACAAACATAACACAACACACACAAACATAACACAACACACACAAACATAACACAACACACACAAACATAACACAACACACACAAACATAACAACACACACAAACATAATACCTTTGATATACCTTTTAAGAGTTTCGAGAGTATCTACTCTCTGAGCCCGGCCATGGGCCAGGCTAGTCTGGTGCTTGCCTGGTCAACCAGGCTGTTGCTGCTGGAGGCCCGCTGCCTCACATATCCATCACAGCCTGGTTGATCTGGCACCTGGTGAAGATATTTGTCCAGTTTCCTCTTGAAGGCTTCTACACTGGTTCCAGCGATGTTTCGGATATCTTCTGGTAAGATGTTGAATAGTCTGGGACCCCGGATGTTAATACAGTGCTCACGTATTGTCCCCACCGCACCCCTGCTCCTCACTGGGTTTATTTTACACTTTCTCCCATATCTCTCACTCCAGTATGTTGTTATTACAGTGTGCAGATTTGGGACCAGGCCCTCGAGTACTTTCCAGGTATATATTATCATGTATCTCTCTCTCCTCCGCTCCAATGAGTACATGTTCAAGACTTGAAGGCGTTCCCAATAATTTAGATGTTTCAATGGCTCAATGTGAGCCGTAAACGAACTCTGGATTTGTTCCAGCTCTGATATTTCTCCTGCCCTGAACGGGGTCGTCAGCACTGAGCAGTATTCTAAGTGGGGGAGCACTAGCGATTTGAATAGTGTCACCATCGGCATTATTTCCCTTGTTTTGAAAGTTCTCAATACCCACCCCGTCATCTTCCTGGCTGTTGTGATCTTTGTCTTGTTATGGTCTTTAAACGACAGATCAGCAGACATAATTATTCCCAAGTCCTTTACGTTTTCCTTTCGTTCTATTTGGTGACTCTTGCGTTTTGTATATAGTGTTCCTTTTGAGTTCTTCATTTTTTCCATACCTAAGCAGCTGAAACTTATCACCATTGAACGTCATGTTCTTCTCCACCGCCCATTGGAAGACCCTGCTTATGTCTTCCTGTAATTTTTCAGTGTCCTCTACCGTAGTGACTTTCATGCTTATTTTAGTGTCATCTGCAAATACACAACACAAACATAACAACACAACACACACAAACATAACACAACACACAACACAACACACTCAACAAAACATGACACAACACACTCAGCACACAACACAGGATTAATCATTAGTAACAGGAAAGGCACTGCAGTGGATCAGAATACCTGACAGGATATGGAAACAAGGAGTGATGGTACGTAACGCGGTGTCAGAGAGCATGTGACGAGCGGGGTTTCACAAGGGTCAGTCCTAGGACCAGTGCTGTTTCTGGTCTATATGAATGACATGACGAAGGGATAGATTCAGAAGTGTTCATGTTTCCAGACGACGTGAAGCTAATGCGGAGATTTCAAGCGGACGAGGATCATGTGCAACATCTGGGTATCTTTATTGTAGACGTTTCGCCCTCCAGTGGCTTTATCAATACAAATTCCAGGACAAAACTGGAAGACTGTAGAACTATATACAAAAGATGAGGTAATGAGTCCCTCAGTCTTGAAGATCACCGTAGTCTTGAAGACTGTGAAGCACAGTCATGGAGGCTGGTGCTTATATACTGTCGTCAGGTGAGTGACGTGTAGCAGACGTTGACACTGTCACTGGTAGGCGGGATTACCCAGTGGAAGTATGTCATACCCCAGGGATTACCCAGTGGAAGTATGTCATACCCCAGGGACCAGCCAGTAGTAGTTAAGAAGGTTGTGACGAGAATCAGACATGAGCACCCTAAATCCCCACCAGTGCCTAGAGAAGCTGAATACAGAAGCATACAAGGTATGTATGAAGCACGTACCATTGAGGAAACCCAGAAGATCAGATATATAGAGAGAGCGTAGGAGATGGTACAGAAGAAAACGGGTTACTGACTTCCTTAAAAACAGATATGCTGCAACAGAGGAGAGATAGTCTTAGCCAAGAGATCACTGAATTAGAGCAAAAACTTAAGATGTCATACCTGACAGAAGAAGTACAAAGGGAACAAAGGGCCATACAGGATATTGCAAGAAACCCAAAATATTTCTATTCCTATGCAAAATCCAAGCTAAGAACTACCTGTAGAATTGGACCATTATTGAGAGGAGATTCGTATACTGACGATGAACAGGAAATGAGTGAAATTCTAAAAGAACAGTATGCGTCAGTGTTCAGCAACCCACTAAATGACAGCAAGGTAGAAAATGCAGAAATATTTTTCACTCCAGCAGAAGGTCGCGCAGACCACCTAACCGACATTAGTACAAATCCCATAGATTTCGAAAAAGAAATGGACAACATGCCCACTCACTCAGCACCTGGACCAGATTCATGGAATGCTTTATTTATAAAGCAGTGCAAAGTACCATTAGCAAGAGCCCTTAGTATTCTGTGGAGAAAGAGCTTAGATCTAGGTGAAATTTCAGAGGCCTTAAAGAGTGCAGACATAGCTCCTTTGCATAAGGGAGGTAGTAGAGCACTAGCTAAAAATTACACACCAGTAGCCCTCACTTCAGGTGTGCCGGTAACCTGATGGGTGACCATGCCTTCAGGTTCGCCAGTAACCAGATGGGTGACCATGCCTTCAGGTATGCCAGTAACCAGATGGGTGACCATGCCTTCAGGTGTGCCAGTAACCAGATGGGTGACCATGCCTTCAGGTGTGCCAGTAACCAGATGGGTGACCATGCCTTCAGGTGTGCCAGTAACCAGATGGGTGACCATTTCTTCAGGTGTGCCAGTAACCAGATGGGTGACCATGCCTTCAGGTGTGCCAGTAACCAGATGGGTGACCATGCCTTCAGGTGTGCCAGTAACCAGATGGGTGACCATGCCTTCAGGTGTGCCAGTAACCAGATGGGTGACCATGCCTTTAGGTGTGCCGGTAACCTGATGGGTGACCATGACTTCAGGTGTGCCAATAACCAGATGGGTGACCATGCCTTCAGGTGTGCCAATAACCAGATGGGTGACCATGCCTTCAGGTGTGCCAGTAACCAGATGGGTGACCATGCCTTCAGGTGTGCCAATAACCAGATGGGTGACCATGCCTTCAGGTGTGCCAGTAACCAGATGGGTGACCATGCCTTCAGGTGTGCCAATAACCAGATGGGTGACCATGTCTTCAGGTGTGCCAATAACCAGATGGGTGACCATGCCTTCAGGTGTGCCAGTAACCTGATGGGTGACCATGCCTTCAGGTGTGCCAGTAACCAGATGGGTGACCATGCCTTCAGGTGTGGCAGTAACCAGATGGGTGACCATGCGCGCCCCTAGGCTGCCTTAATGAAATATATTGGAAAGTTCAGTAACTTGTATTGTTTGTCTTGTTTATGTCTTGTCTTTGTTTACGGTCTACTGACACCTCATGACAAACTCTCCTCCTAACGACTGTGTCAATTTTATATTCGGTTTAAATCATTTTTTTCTACATTCGTTATATACTTTTTTCTTAAATTAACGTAAGTTAATCATATTTAACCAATTGTAACATGTAATGATAGTAAGTACTGTAGTGGATCAATGTTATAATAATAATAATAATAATAATAATAATAATAATATTTCTACAAGTACATAATACAACTTATACAGACCATAGCTGACATCAGTGACATACTATATAGAAATACTTAGGTTAATTTTATCCCCAGGATGCGACCCACACCAGTCGACTAACACCCAGGTACCTACTTACTGTTAGGTGAATAGGGACAGCAGGTGTCTTACGGTAACACGCCCAAATGTTTCCACCCACACCGGGGATCGAACCACAGATCTCAGTGTGTGAGCTGTGTGTGTTACAGAGCTACAGGACACTATGCAACACATTATTGGCACTATATAAATCTTTGTCGAGACAAAGTTTGGCTTGGAGACCAAGTTGCTTCAATCAATAACTTAAAGCTTAGTCTCCAAGCTTAGTACCTTCCATAAAAATTGCCATTCTGCCAGTGTGTCATAGTCAGCTTGTCCAGTTTATAACATTTTGATCCAAGAATTAGACTTAATTGTTTAAATAATATGATTAAAGAATACAACTGTAAAATAATTACGAGGGCGTTGAGGAGGTATGGGTGTAGTAGAAGTTTGTGGGTGCTGGAGGGTGGGTGCTGGAGGGTGGGTGCTGGAAGTGGGTGCTGGAGAGTGGGTGCTGGAGGTGGGTGCTGGTGGGTGGGTGCTGGAGGGTGGGTGCTGGAGGGTGGGTGCTGGAGGGTGGGTGCTGGAGGGTGGGTGCTGGTGGGTGGGTGCTGGTGGGTGGGTGCTGGTGGGTGGGTGCTGGAGGGTGGGTGCTGGAGGGTGGGTGCTGGAGGTGGGTGCTGGAGGGTGGGTGCTGGAGGTGGGTGCTGGAGAGTGGGTGCTGGAGAGTGGGTGCTGGAGGGTGGGTGCTGGAGTGGGTGCTGGAGGGTGGGTTTTGGAGAGTGGGTGCTGGAGGGTGGGTGCTGGAAAGTGGGTGCTGGAGGGTGGGTGGTGGAGGATGGGTGCTTGGGATGGGTGGTGGAGGGTGGGTGCTGGAGAGTGGGTGCTGGAGGGTGGGTGCTGGAGAGTGGGTGCTTGAGGGTGGGTGCTGGAGGTGGGTGCTGGAGGTGGGTGCTGGAGGGTGGGTGCTGGAGGGTGGGTGCTAGAGAGTGGGTGCTGGAGAGTGGGTGCTGGAGAGTGGGTGCTGTAGGGTGGGTGCTGGAGAGTGGGTGCTGGAGGGTGGGTGCTGAAGGGTGGGTGCTGGCGGGTGGGTGCTGGCGGGTGGGTGCTGGAGAGTGGGTGATGGAGGGTGGGTGCTGGAGAGTGGGTGCTGGAGGGTGGGTGCTGGAGGGTGGGTGCTGGAGGGTGGGTGCTGAAGGGTGGGTGCTGGAGAGTGGGTGCTGGAGGGTGGGTGCTGGCAGGGTGGGTGCTGGAGAGTGGGTGCTGGCGGGTGGGTGCTGGAGGTGGGTGCTGGAGAGTGGGTGCTGGCGGGTGGGTGCTGGCGGGTGGGTGCTGGAGAGTGGGTGCTGGAGGGTGGGTGCTGGAGAGTGGGTGCTGGCGGGTGGATGCTGGAGAGTGGGTGCTGGAGGGTGGGTGCTGGAGGGTGGGTGCTGGAGGGTGGGTGCTGGAGAGTGGGTGCTGGAGGGTGGGTGCTGGCGGGTGGGTGCTGGACAGGAGGGGAGTTATTGATGGAATGACAGTTAAGAGAGTAGTAAGCAAAAAAATAAAAGTGGTATACGAGAGTTTTTACAGTGTGTAAGTGATATACAGAGGGAGGAGTATATGGAGAGAAAAATAGATGTTTGAAGAGGGGTGAGGGAGTGTAGGAGAGCTAATGAGAGTGTGGAAGAGGTTTTTTAACAAAATTCTGCTGAGAATAAGAACAGTTTTTGAAGTGATATCAATAAGTTGTGAAATCCTGGGAAACAAATGGATTTAACAGATCAAATCAAAAGAGGTGAGTTAGTAGATGGGGATGTAGTGGGAAGATAGAAAGAATATTTTAAGTTGTTGAATGTTGATGGAGAGAGGCAGGTAGTGATTTCTTGCATTGGGCAGGGATGTATAACATCTTTTAGGAGTGAGGAAGAGCCATATATAGTGGATAGAAGGGGTAAAGTGGGTAGGATAGACGGGTGGGTAGGGGTCGTCCTAGGAAAGGTTGGAATGCTAGTTGGTTGGGCATCCATGAGGCTTTTGTGAGCATGTTACATAGGAGTGAGTACAGATACATTGTTTTGATGATTTGAAGTGCCGTTGGAGTGATAAGCCATACTTGAGTCCTTGAGGTAGACACAGGACGCCTCCAGAGTGCCTGCACTCTGAAGGGATCCCAGGGATGTTGCAGATTGAAAGGGTCATGTGAACTGTAGTGCCAGCGCACTTCTGGCAAGACAGTGATTGACTGACAGTAAAAGTATTTTCTTCTTCATCAGGTCACCGTACCTTGGTGGGAGACGCCGTAGTGTTAAAAAAATAATTATTGTCAATCCTGGGTTAAAGACTAGAACTTTATAAATATAATACTCACATGTATTATTCTGTTATTTGTGTACCTGGGTATAACTGACCCTGATGCAAGTTGCAGTTAGACGTATTTCTTCGTTTATTTTAATTAGTAGTACAGTGTATGTTTATAATTGCTAGTCATAATGTTAGTTGGTGGTAACAGTTACTACTGTAACTAAACAGGCTGGTAATTATGTTTTAACTCTAGCTCTTAGTTCATGCTAGATTCTAGGGGTTTCTAACAGATGGTTGTGTTTATATTTACTAATTTATATAAATAGTTGGTGAAATGCACTATTTTTTTTTTGGCTAGGTTTTGGTGCTAGTTATTAGGTGTGATCTTTAGTTGGCGTAAATTATGTAGCATTAGTTATTCAGTGTAAATCACTAGTTGAAAGCACTAGTGAGAACTAGCGATGTATATTACTATTTTTGACTGAGGTTGAAGTACTAGGCCTCTAACTAGGAGTGATGCTATACAAACCCCAACTAAAAAAGCTTCAAAAATGCTAACACAAAATACAAACAAGAATATATATAAGACACTTGCAACATTAGAGGATTTATTAGTTCAATACAGAGATAAAGAACACAGGAAATGTAAACAGACGCCTGGTGAGGGCTTGACAAACCTGAGTCGACTCTTTGTCAGCTAAATTTTGTGTTCTGAAGCTCTTTGGTATCGTAGTTCTAATGTTGAAACTACTTGAGTATTATGTATTTGACGTAATCAGGGCAGACTCCAAGCACCAGCGTTCGTATAACTCATCCTCCTGGGACCTGCCTTGTATGGACCAGTGCTCTGGGACCTACCTAGTATGGACCAGTGCTCTGGGACCTGCCTAGTATGGACCAGTGCTCTGGGACCTGCCTAGCATGGACCAGTGCTCTGGGACCTGCCTAGCATGGACCAGTGCTCTGGGATCTGCCTAGCATGGACCAGTGCTCTGGGACCTGCCTAGCATGGACCAGTGCTCTGGGACCTGCCTATTATGGACCAGTGCTCTGGGACCTGCCTAGTATGGACCAGTGCTCTGGGACCTACCTAGCATGGACCAGTGCTCTGGGACCTGCCTATTATGGACCAGTGCTCTGGGACCTGCCTATTATGGACCAGTGCTCTGGGACCTGCCTAGTATGGACCAGTGCTCTGGGACCTACCTAGCATGGACCAGTGCTCTGGGACCTACCTAGCATGGACCAGTGCTCTGGGACCTGCCTATTATGGACCAGTGCTCTGGGATCTGCCTAGCATGGACCAGTGCTCTGGGATCTGCCTAGCATGGACCAGTGCTCTGGGACCTGCCTAGCATGGACCAGTGCTCTGGGACCTGCCTATTATGGACCAGTGCTCTGGGACCTGCCTAGTATGGACCAGTGCTCTGGGACCTACCTAGCATGGACCAGTGCTCTGGGACCTGCCTATTATGGACCAGTGCTCTGGGATCTGCCTAGCATGGACCAGTGCTCTGGGACCTGCCTAGCATGGACCAGTGCTCTGGGACCTGCCTATTATGGACCAGTGCTCTGGGATCTGCCTAGCATGGACCAGTGCTCTGGGACCTGCCTATTATGGACCAGTGCTCTGGGACCTGCCTAGCATGGACCAGTGCTCTGGGACCTGCCTAGCATGGACCAGTGCTCTGGGACCTGCCTATTATGGACCAGTGCTCTGGGATCTGCCTAGCATGGACCAGTGCTCTGGGACCTGCCTAGCATGGACCAGTGCTCTGGGACCTGCCTATTATGGACCAGTGCTCTGGGATCTGCCTAGCATGGACCAGTGCTCTGGGACCTGCCTAGCATGGACCAGTGCTCTGGGACCTGCCTAGCATGGACCAATGCTCTGGGAAATACCTAACATGGACAAGTGCTCTTGAGACCTGCCTAGCATGGACCAGTGCTCTGGGGAATGCCTAGCATGGACCAGTGCTCTGGGAAATGCCTAGTATGGACCAGTGCTCTGGGAAATGCCTAGCATGGACCAGTGCTCTGGGGAATGCCTAGCATGGACCAGTGCTCTGGGAAATGCCTAGCATGGACCAGTGCTCTGGCAAATGCCTAGTATGGACAAGTGCTCTTGAGACCTGCCTAGCATGGACCAGTGCTCTGGGATCTGCCTAGCATGGACCAGTGCTCTGGGATCTGCCTAGCATGGACCAGTGCTCTGGGACCTGCCTAGCATGGACCAGTGCTCTGGGACCTGCCTAGCATGGACCAGTGCTCTGGGACCTGCCTAGCATGGACCAGTGCTCTGGGAAATACCTAACATGGACAAGTGCTCTTGAGACCTGCCTAGCATGGACCAATGCTCTGGGGAATGCCTAGCATGGACCAGTACTCTGGGATCTGCCTAGCATGGACCAGTACACTGGAACCTACCTAACATGGACCAGTACACTGGAACCTACCTAACATGGACCAGTACACTGGAACCTACCAAACATGGACCAGTACCCTGATCATCCCAATTATGGCGGAGAGCGAGTTGTGTCACACATCTCGCTCTAAGCCTCTTTATATTGTCTTTTTAAAGTCAGTAATCAAGGTCCCAGGACCGAAACGTTTTCTAATTAATATGTCCTAGTGTTTAAGTTGGAATGGTAAAGCCAATATTGGCGAAATGTTCCCTATAATAAGTGTGGTGAACTGTACACAGACGTTATCTTCAACACAAAGTTCTTGATATATCCTAAAATTATACTCTCTCTCAACATATTAAGTGTCAGGGGCCCAAGACTGTTCAACTGCCTCCCAGCATACATAAGGGGGATTACCAATAGACCCCTCGCTGTCTTAGAGAAGATGCTGGACAGGCATTTAAAGTCAGTACCTGACCAGCTGTGGTTCGTACGTCGGGTTGCATGCTGCCAACACTAACAGCCTGGTCACAGACCGGGCGGCGGGGGCATTGACCCCCGAAACCCTCTGCAGGTATACTCCAGGTATCTAGTATTCACCACAAGAACACCGCAACAGTCCTACTGGTCCAGGCTAGGCAAGTCTAACTCTCACACCCACATAAACACCAGCAATAATTTCAGTGTCTTTTACGGGTGTCATGTCAAAATCCTCACTGGTAGTGACAGTGAATCTCACAGCTGCTATGTGGAGGAAGGAACGGTGAAAAATGTATGTATAATGTTCACCAAGACCGGGGTCCAGGCACGGGTCTTAATCCGTGCCAGGACCCCGGTCGTGGTGAACATTATATATATAATAATAAAACAGATTAAGGCTTATAGGGCCGAGATGACACCTCACGGTCAACCTCCGACACCTCACCCGTTCCTTGGTCACAAACGTTCCTTGATCACAAACGTCCCTTGGTCACAAACGTTCCTTGATCACAAACGTCCCTTGGTCACAAACGTTCCTTGATCACAAACGTTCCTTGATCACAAACGTCCCTTGGTCACAAACGTTCCTTGATCACAAACGTTCCTTGATCACAAACGTTCCTTGAACACAAACGTTCCTTGGTCACAAACGTTCCTTGATCACAAACGTTCCTTGATCACAAACGTTCCTTAATCACAAACGTTCCTTGATCACAAACGTTCCTTGATCACAAACGTTCCTTGATCACAAACGTTCCTTGAACACAAACGTTCCTTGGTCACAAACGTTCCTTGATCACAAACGTTCCTTGATCACAAACGTTCCTTGATCACAAACGTTCCTTTATCACAAACGTTCCTTGGTCACAAACGTTCCTTGGTCACAAACGTTCCTTGAACACAAACGTTCCTTGGTCACAAACGTTCCTTGATCACAAACGTTCCTTGGTCACAAACGTTCCTTGGTCACAAACGTTCCTTTATGACAATGCGGGTAAGATGGTCAAGGACTTGTCAAACATAGCTTCATTTTTTCCCAAATTTTAGTGCACTGTCTTGCTTTGTGTACTGCCTAGCCTCGTGCACTGTCTAGCCTCGTGCACTGTCTAGCCTCGTGCACTGTCTAGCCTCGTGCACTGTCTAGCCTCGTGCACTGTCTAGCCTCGTGCACTGTCTTACCTTGTGTACTGCCTAGCCTCGTGCACTGTCTAGCCTCGTGCACTGTCTAGCCTCGTGCACTGTCTAGCCTCGTGCACTGTCTTGCTTTGTGTACTGCCTAGCCTCGTGCACTGTCTAGCCTCGTGCACTGTCTAGCCTCGTGCACTGTCTAGCCTCGTGCACTGTCTTGCTTTGTGTACGGCCTAGCCTCGTGCACTGTCTAGCCTCGTGCACTGTCCAGCCTCGTGCACTGTCTAGCCTCGTGCACTGTCTAGCCTCGTGCACTGTCTAGCCTCGTGCACTGTCTAGCCTCGTGCACTGTCTAGCCTCGTGCACTGTCTTGCTTTGTGTACTGCCTAGCCTCGTGCACTGTCTAGCCTCGTGCACTGTCTAGCCTCGTGCACTGTCTTGCTTTGTGTACTGCCTAGCCTCGTGCACTGTCTAGCCTCGTGCACTGTCTAGCCTCGTGCACTGTCTTGCTTTGTGTACTGCCTAGCCTCGTGCACTGTCTAGCCTCGTGCACTGTCTTGCTTTGTGTACTGCCTAGCCTCGTGCACTGTCTAGCCTCGTGCACTGTCTAGCCTCGTGCACTGTCTAGCCTCGTGCACTCTCTAGCCTCGTGCACTGTCTAGCCTCGTGCACTGTCTTGCCTCGTGCACTGTCTTGCTTTGTGTACTGCCTAGCATCGTGCACTGTCTTGCCTTGATTACTGCCTAGCCTCGTGCACTGTCTAGCCTCGTGCACTGTCTAGCCTCGTGCACTGTCTTGCCTCGTGCACTGTCTTGCTTTGTATACTGCCTAGCATCGTGCACTGTCTTGCCTTGATTACTGCCTAGCCTCGTGCACTGTCTTGCCTCGTGCACTGCCTTGCCTTGAGTACTGCCTAGCCTCGTACACTGTCTTGCTTTGTGTACTCTCTAGCCTCGTGCACTGTCTTGCCTTGTGTACTCACTAGCCTCGTGCACTGTCTTGCCTTGTGTTATGCCTAGCACTGTCTTGCCTCGTGCACTGTCTTGCCTCGTGCACTGTCTTGCCTTGTGTACTGCCTAGCACTGTCTTGCCTCGTGCACTGTCTTGCCTTGTGTACTGCCTAGCACTGTCTTGCCTCGTGCACTGTCTTGCCTTGTGTACTGCCTAGCACTGTCTTGCCTCGTGCACTGTCTTGCCTTGTGTACTCCCTAGCCTCGTGCACTGTCTTGCCTTGTGTACTCTCTAGCCTCGGGCACTGCCTTGCCTTGTGTACTCTCTAGCCTCGGGCACTGCCTTGCCTTGTGTACTCTCTAGCCTCGTGCACTGCCTTGCCTTGTGTACTCTCTAGCCTCGGGCACTGCCTTGCCTTGTGTACTCTCTAGCCTCGGGCACTGCCTTGCCTTGTGTACTCTCTAGCCTCGTGCACTGCCTTGCCTTGTGTACTCTTTAGCTTCGGGCACTGTCTTGCTTTGTGTACTCCCTAGCCTCGTGCACTATCTTGCCTCATGCACTGCCTTGCCTTGTATACTGCCTAGCCTCGTGCACTGTCTTGCTTTGTGTACTCCCTAGCCTCGTGCACTTGTCTTGCCTCGTGCACTGTCTTGCCTTGTGTACTGCCTAGCCTTGTTCACTGTCTTGCCTCGTGCACTGTCTTGCCTCGTACACTATGTCTTGTGTACTGCCTAGCCTCGTGCACTGTCTTGCCTTGCGTACTGCCTAGCCTCGTGCACTGTCTTGCCTCGTGCACTGTCTTGCCTTGCGTACTGCCTAGCCTCGTGCACTGTCTTGCCTTGTGTACTGCCTAGCCTCGTGCACTGTCTTGCCTTGCGTACTGCTTAGCCTCGTGCACTGTCTTGCCTCGTGCACTGTCTTGCCTTGCGTACTGCCTAGCCTCGTGCACTGTCTTGCCTTGTGTACTGTCTAGCCTTGTGCACTGTCTTGCCTTGCGTACTGCCTAGCCTCGTGCACTGTCTTGCCTCGTGCACTGTCATGCCTTGTGTACTGCCTAGCCTCGTGCACTGTCTTGCCTCGTGCACTGTCTTGCCTTGTGTACTGCCTAGCCTCGTGCACTGTCTTGCCTTGTGTACTGCCTAGCCTCGTGCACTGTCTTACCTTGTGTACTGCCTAGCCTCGTGCACTGTCTTGCCTTGCGTACTGCCTAGCCTCGTGCACTGTCTTGCCTCGTGCACTGTCATGCCTTGTGTATTGTCTTGCCTCGTGCACTGTCTTGCCTCGTGCACTGTCTTGCCTTGTGTACTGCCTAGCCTCGTGCACTGTCTTGCCTCGTGCACTGTCTTACCTTGTGTACTGCCTAGCCTCGTGCACTGTCTTACCTTGTGTACTGCCTAGCCTCGTGCATTGTCTTGCCTTGTGTACTGCCTAGCCTCGTGCACTGTCTTGCCTCGTGCACTGTCTTGCCTTGTGTACTGCCTAGCCTCGTGCACTGTCTTGCCTCGTGCACTGTCATGCCTTGTGTATTGTCTTGCCTCGTGCACTGTCTTGCCTCGTGCACTGTCTTGCCTTGTGTACTGCCTAGCCTCGTGCACTGTCTTGCCTCGTGCACTGTCTTACCTTGTGTACTGCCTAGCCTCGTGCACTGTCTTGCCTCGTGCACTGTCTTGCCTTGTGTACTGCCTAGCCTCGTGCTTTGTCTTGCCTTGTGTACTGCCTAGCCTCGTGCACTGTCTTGCCTCGTGCACTGTCTTGCCTTGTGTACTGCCTAGCCTCGTGCATAGTCTTGCCTTGTGTATTGCCTAGCCTCGTGCACTGTCTTACCTTGTGTACTGCCTAGCCTCGTGCATTGTCTTGCCTTGTGTACTGCCTAGCCTCGTGCACTGTCTTGCCTTGTGTACTGCCTAGCCTCGTGCACTGTCTTACCTTGTGTACTGCCTAGCCTCGTGCACTGTCTTGCCTTGTGTACTGCCTAGCCTCGTGCACTGTCTTACCTTGTGTACTGCCTAGCCTCGTGCACTGTCTTACCTTGTGTACTGCCTAGCCTCGTGCACTGTCTTACCTTGTGTACTGCCTAGCCTCGTGCATTGTCTTGCCTTGTGTACTGCCTAGCCTCGTGCACTGTCTTGCCTCGTGCACTGTCTTGCCTTGTGTACTGCCTAGCCTCGTGCACTGTCTTACCTTGTGTACTGCCTAGCCTCGTGCACTGTCTTACCTTGTGTACTGCCTAGCCTCGTGCATTGTCTTGCCTTGTGTACTGCCTAGCCTCGTGCACTGTCTTGCCTCGTGCACTGTCTTGCCTTGTGTACTGCCTAGCCTCGTGCATTGTCTTGCCTTGTGTACTGCCTAGCCTCGTGCACTGCCTAGCCTCGTGCACTTGTTGCCTCTCTATTTGTCTGAAGAAGTCTACTTTGTAGGGGAAACGTTTCAACAATAAAGCTACCCAGCTGTTGTACATGTGTCTTAACCTTCAATATACGGAAGTACCTGAGCGCTTTCATGTGCTCGCTCGTACATCTTCAGAGGTCACTGGTTCCTCTACACCTCTGTATAAACTTGAGAAACTTCACGTATGTGTGTATTTTGTCATTGGTATTTTTGAGTGTATAATGTGTAGTAGTACACTGTATGCTGCCAGTGTACCACTGTATGCTGCAAGTGTACCACTGTATGCTGCCAGTGTACCACTGTATGCTGCCAGTGTACCACTGTATGCTGCCAGTGTACCACTGTATGCTGCTAATGTACCATTGTATGCTGCCAGTGTACCACTGTATGCTGCAAGTGTACCACTGTATGCTGCCAGTGTACCACTGTATGCTGCCAGTGTTCCACTGTATGCTGCTAATGTACCATTGTATGCTGCCAGTGTACCACTGTATTCTGTCAGTGTATCACTATATGCTGCCAGCGTACCACTGTATGCTGCCAGTGCTACACAATGCTATCAGTGCTACACTATGCTGTCAGTGCTACACTGTATACTGTCAGTGCTACACTATGCTGTCAGTGCTACACTATGCTGTCAGTGCTACACTGTATTTTGTCAGTGCTACACTATGCTGTCAGTGCTACAGTGTATACTGTCAGTGCTACACTATGCTGTCAGTGCTACACTGTATACTGTCAGTGCTACACTGTATACTGTCAGTGCTACACTATACTGTGAATGCTACACTGTATACTGTCAGTTCTACACTGTATACTGTGAGTGCTACACTGTGTACTGTCTGTGCTACACTGTGTACTGTCAGTGCTACACTGTGTACTGTCAGTGCTACACTGTGTACTGTCAGTGCTACACTGCTGTCAGTGCTACACTGTATACTGTCAGTGCTACACTGTGTACTGTCAGTGCTACACTGTGTACTGTCAGTGCTACACTGTGTACTGTCAGTGCTACACTGTATACTGTCAGTGCTACACTGTGTACTGTCAGTGCTACACTGTGTACTGTCAGTGCTACACTGTGTACTGTCAGTGCTACACTGTGTACTGTCAGTGCTACACTGTGTACTGTCAGTGCTACACTGTGTACTGTCAGTGCTACACTGTGTACTGTCAGTGCTACACTGTGTACTGTCAGTGCTACACTGTGTACTGTCAGTGCTACACTGTGTACTGTCAGTGCTACACTGTGTACTGTCAGTGCTACACTGTGTACTGTCAGTGCTACACTGTGTACTGTCAGTGCTACACTGTGTACTGTCAGTGCTACACTGTGTACTGTCAGTGCTACACTGTGTACTGTCAGTGCTACACTGTGTACTGTCAGTGCTACACTGTGTACTGTCAGTGCTTCACTGTGTACTGTCAGTGCTACACTGTGTACTGTCAGTGCTACACTATGCTGTCAGTGCTACATTATGCTGCCATTGCTATACTATACCTGGAGTATACCTGGAGAGGGTTTCGGGGGTCAAATGCCCCCGCGGCTCGGTCTGTGACCAGGCCTCATGGACGATCAGGGCCTGATCAACAAGGCTGTTACTGTTGGCCGCACACAAACCGACGTACGAACCACAGCCCGGCTGGTCAGGTACTGACTTTAGGTGCCTGTAAAGCGCCTTCTTGAAGACAACCAAGGGTCTAATGGTAATTCTGTCAATGCTACATTGTATACTGTCAATTCTACACTGTATACTGTCAATGATACACTGTATACTGTCAGTGCTACACTATGGTGTCAGGGCTACATTATGCTGTCAGTTCTACACTGTATGCTGTCTGTCGTGCACTGTATGTTGTCAGTGCTACACTGTATGCTGTCAGTGTTACATTGTATGCTGTCAGTGCTACACTGTATGCTGTCAGTGCTACACTGTATGATGTCAGTGCTACACTATGCTGTCAGTGCTACACTGTATGATGTCAGTGCTACACTATGCTGTCAGTGCTACACTGTATGCTGTCAGTGCTACACTATGCTGTCAGTGCTACACTGTATGATGTCAGTGCTACACTATGCTGTCAGTGCTACACTGTATGATGTCAGTGCTACACTATGCTGTCAGTGCTACACTGTATGCTGTCAGTGCTACACTATGCTGTCGGTGCTACACTATGCTGTAATTGCTACGTTGTATGCTGCCAGTGCTGCTTTGCATGCTGTCAGTGCTACACACTATGTTGACAATGCTGCTTTGTATGCTGTTAGTGCAGCACTATATTCTGTCAGTGCTGCACTGTATGCTGTCAATGCTACTTTGTATGCTGCCAGTGTTACACTTTATGGTGTCATTGTTATACTGTATACTGTCAGAAGTGCTACACTATGCTGTCAGTGCTACACTGTATGCTGTCTGTGGTGCACTGTATACTGTCAGTGCTACACTATGCTGTCAGTGCTACACTGTATGCTGTCAGTGCTACACTGTATGCTGTCAGTGCTACACTATGCTGTCAGTGCTACACTGTATGCTGTCAGTGCTACACTATGCTGTCAGTGCTACACTGTATGCTGTCAGTGCTACACTATACTGTTAGTGCTACACTGTATGCTGTCAGTGCTACACTATGCTGTCAGTGCTACACTATGCTGTCAGTGCTACACTATGCTGTCAGTGCTACACTGTATGCTGTCAGTGCTACACTATACTGTCAGTGCTACACTATGCTGTCAGTGCTACACTATACTGTCAGTGCTACACTATACTGTCAGTGCTACACTATGCTGTCAGTGCTACACTGTATGCTGTCAGTGCTACACTATACTGTCAGTGCTACACTATGCTCTCAGTGCTACACTATACTGTCAGTGCTACGCTCTATGCTGTCAGTGTTACAGTATATGCTGTCAGTGCTACACTGCTGTTAGTGCTACGCTCTATGCTGTCAATGTTAGTGTATGCTGTCAGTGCTACACTGTATATTGTCAGTGCTTTGCTGTGTGCTGTCAGTGCTATACTGTATGCTGTCAGTGCTATACTGTATGCTGTCAGTGCTATAATGTATGCTGTCAGTGCTATACTGTATGCTATCAGTGCTACACTGTATGGTGTCAGTGCTACACTGTATGGTGTCAGTGCTACACTGTATGGTGTCAGTGCTACACTGTATGGTGTCAGTGCTACACTGTATGGTGTCAGTGCTACACTGTATGGTGTCAGTGCTACTCTGTATGGTGTCAGTGCTACACTGTATGGTGTCAGTGCTACACTGTATGGTGTCAGTGCTACACTGTATGGTGTCAGTGCTACACTGTATGGTGTCAGTGCTACACTGTATGGTGTCAGTGCTACACTGTATGGTGTCAATGCTACACTGTATGGTGTCAGTGCTACACTGTATGGTGTCAGTGCTACACTGTATGGTGTCAGTGCTACACTGTATGGTGTCAGTGCTACACTGTATGGTGTCAGTGCTACACTGTATGGTGTCAGTGCTACACTGTATGGTGTCAGTGCTACACTGTATGGTGTCAGTGCTACACTGTATGGTGTCAGTGCTACACTGTATGGTGTCAGTGCTACACAGTATGCTGTCAGTGATACTGACACCATACTTTTACCCGTAAGTATCCACAATTACCCCAACTTATACATTATACATGTATCCTAATGTAACTATCCATACGTATGCATAACAATACACATATCCTAATATATGTATACCAACGTATACATGATATATCTATACTCATGTAAGTGTCCTAAGGTATACATGACACACATCCTCATGTATCCTAAAGTATCCATTAGGATACATGTATCCTAGCGTGGCGCATGTATCTCATTATCATTACAACGAAACAAATAATGAAATACAAACAGTTCTGTATTTTCGTAGTGTTATTACTGTTATGAATACTAGAAAATAATATATAACAGGAGGCGCTAAACCCATAAGGTTTATAGAGTGCCTGAGAAATAGGAGGTAATCAGGTTTAATTTGATGGGAGGGTAGGTCCATCAGTCAAGATTGATGGACTGATTACATTGACTCTAAATTGAGGGACTGATTGCCTTAAATTCTTTCTGATCTTCATCCATTTTTATCTGTATTGGACTGATGAAGCCACAGTAAAGAAACCCAGTTGTTGCACATGTGTCTATCAGCTTTATGATAGTAACACCTAGTTACTATATGATAGTAGCACCTAGTTACTATATGATAGTAGCACCTAGTTAATATATGATAGTAGCACCTAGTTACTATATGGTAGTAACATTTAGTTACTGTATGATAGTATATATTAGCTGCTGTCATTAGTCATTATATACCAAGAGTCTACCTGTGGTCTACCTGTAGTATACCTTCTCCTTACGTCTACCTGTGGTATACCTTGTTCTTACGTCTACCTGTGGTATACCTTGTTCTTACGTCTACCTGTAGTATACCTTGTTCTTACGTCTACCTGTGGTATACCTTGTTTTACGTCTACCTGTGGTATACCTTGTTCTTACGTCTACCTGTGGTATACCTTGTTTTACGTCTACCTGTGGTATACCTTGTTCTTACGTCTACCTGTGGTATACCTTGTCCTTATGTCTACTTCTAGTTGATACCAGGAGCTATGACTTGTCTGTTGGTATCAATAATTGTTATTTGTACTAGAAACTACTAGTTACATCTTAGTAGTGGCCACCTGCAAATAATAGTCACTAGAAGATAGTCATTAGAACAAAGTAGGCTTCTTAACTATTCCTGTTTAGCTGTAGCCTATGGTACACTATGTCGGATCATTACCAAACATTGCTTGTGGTGTCAAACACTGGATCATTACCAAACATTGTGGTGTGTCAAACACTGGATCATTACCAAACATTGTGGTGTGTCAAACACTGGATCATTACCAAACATTGTGGTGTGTCAAACACTGGATCATTACCAAACATTGTGGTGTGTCAAACACTGGATCATTACCAAACATTGTGGTGTGTCAAACACTGGATCATTACCAAACATTGCTTGTGGTGTCAAACACTGGATCATTACCAAACATTGCTTGTGGTGTCAAACACTGGATCATTACCAAACATTGCTTGTGGTGTCAAACACTGGATCATTACCAAACATTGCTTGTGGTGTCAAACACTGGATCATTACCAAACATTGCCTGTTGTGTGTGTCAAACACTGGATCATTACCAAACACTGTGGTGTCAAACACTGGATCATTACCAAACACTGTGGTGTCAAACACTGGATCATTATCAAACATTGCTTGTGGTGTCAAACACTGGATCATTAACAAACATTGCCTGTGGTGTGTGTCAAACACTGGATCATTACCAAACATTGCTTGTGGTGTCAAACACTGGGTCATTACCAAACATTGCCTGTTGTGTGTGTCAAACACTGGATCATTACCAAACACTGTGGTGTCAAACACTGGATCATTATCAAACATTGCTTGTTGTGTTAAACACTGGATCATTACCAAACACTGTGGTGTCAAACAATGGATCATTATCAAACATTGCTTGTGGTGTCAAACACTGGATCATTACCAAACACTGTGGTGTCAAACACTGGATCATTATCAAACATTGCTTGTGGTGTCAAACACTGGATCATTACCAAACACTGTGGTGTCAAACAATGGATCATTATCAAACATTGCTTGTGGTGTCAAACACTGGATCATTACCAAACACTGTGGTGTCAAACACTGGATCATTACCAAACATTGCTTGTGGTGTCAAACACTGGATCATTACCAAACACTGTGGTGTCAAACACTGGATCATTATCAAACATTGCTTGTGGTGTCAAACACTGGATCATTACCAAATATTGCTTGTGGTGTCAAACACTGGATCATTACCAAACATTGCTTGTGGTGTGTGTCAAACACTGGATCATTACCAAACATTGCTTGTGGTGTCAAACACTGGATCATTACCAAACATTGCTTGTGGTGTGTGTCAAACACTGGATCATTACCAAACATTGCTTGTGGTGTCAAACACTGGATCATTACCAAACATTGCTTGTGGTGTGTGTCAAACACTGGATCATTATCAAACATTGCTTGTGGTGTCAAACACTGGATCATTACCAAACATTGCTTGTGGTGTCAAACACTGGATCATTACCAAACATTGCTTGTGGTGTGTGTCAAACACTGGATCATTACCAAACATTGCTTGTGGTGTGTGTGAAGCAATCATAAACATTACTAAGGATTGAGGGAAACACGATGAAGTATTGCTTCAATAAACGCTACATGACACAGTGGCAGTGTCATACAGAACGCTACATGACACAGTGGCAGTGTGTCATACAGAACGCTACATGACACAGTGGCAGTGTCATACAGAACGCTACATGACACAGTGGCAGTGTGTCATACAGAACGCTACATGACAGTGGCAGTGTGTCATACAGAACGCTACATGACAGTGGCAGTGTGTCATACAGAACGCTACATGACACAGTGGCAGTGTGTCATACAGAACGCTACATGACACAGTGGCAGTGTGTCATACAGAACGCTGTATAACACAGTGTCATATAGTATCACACAGTTATGACGCTATATGACACTGGCAGAGTGTCACACAGTTATGACACAGTGGTGGCAGAGTGTCACACAGTTATGACACAGTGGCAGTGTCACACAGTTATGACACAGTGGCAGAGTGTGTCATACAGTTAAGACAGTGGTGGCAGAGAGTGTCACACAGTTATGACACAGTGGCAGAGAGTGTCACAGTTTTGACACAGTGGCAGAGTGTCACACAGTTATGACACAGTGGCAGAGAGTGTCACACAGTTATGACAGTGGCAGAGAGTGTCACACAGTTATGACACAGTGGCAGAGAGTGTCATACAGTTATGACACAGTGGTAGAGAGTGTCACACAGTTATGACACAGTAGCAGAGAGTGTCACACAGTTATGACACAGTGGCAGAGAGTGTCACACAGTTATGACACAGTGGCAGAGTGTCACACAGTTATCACACAGTGGCAGAGAGTGTCACAGTTATCACACAGTGGCAAAGAGTGTCACACAGTTATGACACAGTGGCAGAGTGTCACACAGTTATGACACAGTGGCAGAGAGTGTCACACAGTTATGACACAGTGGCAGAGAGTGTCACACAGTTATGACACAGTGGCAGAGAGTGTCACACAGTTATGACACAGTGGCATAGTGTCACAGTTATGACACAGTGGCAGAGAGTGTCACACAGTTATGACACAGTGGCAGAGAGTGTCACACAGTTATGACACAGTGGCAGAGAGTGTCACACAGTTATGACACAGTGGCAGAGAGTGTCACACAGTTATGACACAGTGGCAGAGAGTGTCACACAGTTATGACACAGTGGCAGAGAGTGTCACACAGTTATGACACAGTGGCATAGTGTCACACAGTTATGACACAGTGGCAGTGTGTGTCACACAGTTAAGACAGTGGTGGCAGAGAGTGTCACACAATTATGACACAGTGGCAGAGAGTGTCACACAGTTAAGACAGTGGTGGAAGAGAGTGTCACATAGTTATGACGCTATATGACACAGTGGCAGAGTATCAAACAGTTATGACGATATATGACACAGTGGCAGAGAGTGTCAGTTATGACACAGTGGCAGAGTGCGTCACACAGTTATGACACAGTGGCAGAGAGTCACACAGTTATGACACAGTGGCAGAGAGTGTCACACAGTTATGACACAGTGGCAGAGAGTGTCACACAGTTATGACACAGTGGCAGAGAGTGTCACACAGTTATGACAGTGGCAGAGAGTGTCACACAGTTATGACACAGTGGCAGAGAGTGTCACACAGTTATGACACAGTGGCAGAGTGCGTCACACAGTTATGACACAGTGGCAGAGAGTGTCACACAGTTATGACACAGTGGCAGAGAGTGTCACACAGTTATGACACAGTGGCAGAGAGTGTCACACAGTTATGACACAGTGGCAGAGTGTCACACAGTTATGACACAGTGGCAGAGAGTGTCACACAGTTATGACACAGTGGCAGAGAGTGTCACACAGTTATGACACAGTGGCAGAGTGTGTCACACAGTTATGACACAGTGGCAGAGAGTGTCACACAGTTATGACACAGTGGCAGAGAGTCACATACTTGTATTTTTTAACGTTACTCATAACATAATAAAAGAGCATCGCAAGGCTTTATTGAGGGAACGTTTCTCTCGGGGGGGGGGGGCGACACTTTGCCATGATCAAGGCTGATGGTTGATGTTGTAGCAGGTGTTGTTATGACTCAACACCTGACTGATGGTTGATGTTGAAGCAGGTGTTGTTATGACTCAACACCTGACTGATGGTTGATGTTGAAGGTGTTATGATTCAACACCTGACTGATGTTTGATGTTGTAGCAGGTGTTGTTATGACTCAACACCTGACTGATGGTTGATGTTGTAGCAGGTGTTATGATTCAACACCTGACTGATGGTTGATGTTGTAGCAGGTGTTGTTATGACTCAACACCTGACTGATGGTTGATGTTGTAGCAGGTGTTGTTATGACTCAACACCTGACTGATGGTTGATGTTGTAGCAGGTGTTGTTATGACTCAACAACTGACTGATGGTTGATGTTGAAGCAGGTGTTATGACTCAACACCTGACTGATGGTTGATGTTGAAGCAGGTGTTGTTATGACTCAGCACCTAACTGATGGTTGATGTTGAAGCAGGTGTTGTTATGACTCAACACCTGACTGATGGTTGATGTTGAAGCAGGTGTTGTTATGACTCAACACCTGACTGATGGTTGATGTTGAAGCAGGTGTTGTTATGACTCAACACCTGACTGATGGTTGATGTTGTAGCAGGTGTTGTTATGACTCAACACCTGACTGATGGTTGATGTAGCAGGTGTTATGACTCAACACCTGACTGATGGTTGATGTTGTAGCAGGTGTTATGACTCAACACTTGACTGATTGTTGATGTTGTAGCAGGTGTTGTTATGACTCAACACCTGACTGATGGTTGATGTTGTAGCAGGTGCTGTTATGACTCAACACCTGACTGATGGTTGATGTTGCAGCAGGTGTTGTTATGACTCAATACCTGACTGATGGTTGATGTAGCAGGTGTTGTTATGACTCAACACCTGACTGATGGTTGATGTTGTAGCAGGTGTTATGGCTCAACACTTGACTTAGTCAGTACGCTGACTGATGCTTCCAAATGTCTGACGTTATGGTAGTCTAATGTCTGAGAACTGCTCTCTCTCTCTCTCTCTCTCTCTCTCTCTCTCTAGTAGTTTTAATACATATATTAATATCTTTCACTAAAGTTATCACGATATACATAACAGTTATCACAACTTGTACATAATGCTAACAGTTATCAACATTTTAATTTTTTTTTCCGTTTAAGAAGCCTAGCCATACATCCCAGCACCCAGCCTAGCCATATATATGCAGCACCCAGCCTAGCCATACATCCTAGCACCCAGCCTAGCCATACATCCCAGCACCCAGCCTAGCCATACATCCCAGCACCCAGCCTAGACATACATCCCAGCACCCAGCCTAGCCATATATCTGCAGCACCCTGCCTAGCCATACATCCCAGCACCCAGCCTAGCCATACATCCCAGCACCCAGCCTAGCCATACATCCCAGCACCCAGCCTAGCCATACATCCCAGCACCCAGCCTAGACATACATCCCAGCACCCAGCCTAGCCATATATCTGCAGCACCCTGCCTAGCCATACATCCCAGCACCCAGCCTAGCCATACATCCCAGCACCCAGCCTAGCCATACATCCCAGCACCCAGCCTAGACATACATCCCAGCACCCAGCCTAGCCATATATCTGCAGCACCCTGCCTAGCCATACATCCCAGCACCCAGCCTAGCCATACATCACCACCCAGCCTAGCCATACATCCCAGCACCCAGCCTAGCCATATCCAGCACCCAGCCTAGCCATACATCTCCAGAACCCAGCCTAGCCATACATCCCAGCACTCATCCTAGCCATACATCCCCAGCACCCAGCTTAGCCATACATCCCCAGTACCCAGCCTAGCCATACATCCCAGCACTCATCCTAGCCATACATCCCCAGCACCCAGCCTAGCCATACATCCCCAGTACCCAGCCTAGCCATACATCCCAACACCCAGCCTAGCCATACATCTCAGCACCCAGCCTAGCCTTACATCCCCAGCACCCAGCCTAGCCATACATCCCAGCACCCAGCCTAGTCATACATCCCCAGCACCCAGCCTAGCCATAAATCCCCAGCACCCAGCCTAGCCATACATCCCAGCACCCAGCCTAGTCATACATCCCCAGCACCCAGCCTAGCCATACATCCCAGCACCCAGCATATCCATACATCCCAGCACCCAGCCTAGCCATACATCCCAGCACCCAGCCTAGCCATACATCCCCAGCACCCAGCCTAGCTATATATCCCAGCACCCAGCCTAGCCATACATCCCAGCACCCAGCCTAGCCATACATCCCCAGCACCCAGCCTAGCCATACATCCCCAGCACCCAGCCTAGCCATACATCCCAGCACCCAGCCTAGCCATACATCCCCAGCGCCCAGAAATAGCATTATTCCCTCTGGTTTCTAATAGTTGCTCTATTGGTAAATTAATATAAATTTGTAAATGTTTATATAAATTGTTGTCATGAGAGATTATCATGAGAATTGTCATGGGACAGATTATCATGAGAATAAATTATCTTGAGACAGATTATCATAAGAATAAAGTGTCTTGAGACAGATTATCATGAGAATAAAGTGTCTTGAGACAGATTATCATGTGAATAAATTGTCTTGAGGCAGATTATCATGTAAATAAATAGTCATGGGACAGATTATCATGAGAATAATTTGACATGAGACAGATTATCACGAGACAGACTATTATGAGAATAAATTGTCATGAGACAGATTATCATGAGACAGACTATGATGAGAATAAATTGTCATGAGACAGATTATCATGAGAATAAATTGTTGCGAGACTGATTATCATGAGAATAAATTGTCATGAGACAGATTATCATGAGAATAAATTGTCGTGAGACAGATTATCATAATAAATTGTCATGAGAATAGTCATGATACAGAGTATCATGAGAATAGTCATGAGACAGATTATCTTGAGAATAAATTGTCATGAGACAGATTATCACGAGAAATTGTCATGAGAATAGTCATGAGACAGAGTATCATGAGAATAAATTGTGATAAAAGCTATGAAGCATGATAGTGAGACTAACCTAGTAGCAGTCGACACCAGGGTATGCTGACTTAGCATGGCAACTGCTGGTTTAAATCTGAACTTAATCATGCTCAAGCTTTACAGGAGTCAGTAAGCTTTATAGCTGATGCTTAAGCTTTACAGGAGTCAGTAAGCTTTATAGCTGCTCAAGCTTTACAGGAGTCAGTAAGCTTTATAGCTGATTCTCAAGCTTTACAGGAGTCAGTAAGCTTTATAACTGATGCTCAAACTTTACGGGAACCAGTAAGCTTTATAACTGATGCTCAAGCTTTACAGGAGCCAGTAATCTTTATAGCTGATGCTCAAGCTTTACAGGAAGCAGTAACCTGTATAGCTGGAACTGGCTTAGAGAAACGTGTTAGCATTATTCAATACACTGACTTGATTTATTTGGCTGAGAGTCGTCTTCCATGCCTTTATGCAAGCTTCTTCGTGATGCTAGGCTGCCTATGTGGTGTGTGTGTGTGTTCCATCTATATTTGAAGTGAGTTATTTTCACATATTTTACATTTTTTTTTTTACTTTAGGTTCCATGTGTATTGATCCTGCTGTTTGTGCTGTATTTTTTCATGCAGGCCGTGGATACTGTCGTAGAAGAGGTATTTTAAAGCATGATTAATGGATATGATCTGCAACCTATTTTTATTTTTTAAACCGTTTCTTGATGAAGCCTTTATGTAGCAGATTCTGGCACCTGAGACGTGTTCTCTGTGGCAACCATGAGCTGTGCCACACAGTCTTGCACAAGGTCGCTGACTGGCTGAAATATTCACGCAACTCTTGCAGTTTTTTCTCAAGCAATCATGCAATTGCGCTTTCCATTACAGCTTTGTTGCCACTGAGATTGACCGATAGATATACTTATGATTTTTTTTCTGCTATGTTGCTGCACTGTAAGCTGTTTTGTTATGTCTTAATTCAGTTATCCCTCCAAGAAAGGTCAGTAGATTGAGGAATGAGAGTTGCTCTAGAAGTGAGAGATGACATAGCTTAGATGTTACTATCGTATATATTTTTATTGCTGGCACGATGACCCCCCCACCCCCCTCTGTGTTGCACCTAGGCTTAACACCGTCATCTTATTTCTAACTTACACATCTTGTTAGAAAAACACACAATAATGCAAACACTAGGACGTTTTAACGGAAACCTTTTTTAGCTCCTGGGATCTTCGTAACTCCCAGGACCGAAAAGTTTGCAATAAAATGCACTAGTGTTTGTATTTTGTGCCTTTTTTCAACTACCTGTTGGTATCACATACCATGTTAATGACAATTGTCTTTTTTTCTAGTTTTTTTTCTTTATTGTAAGTGTTTGTATGAGAGTCTCACAAACAATTCAGTTACTTGAGGCCAAATTCCAGTACTTTAAAGGATTATTGGAAATATCTGTTATATCAGCCCCTAGAGCGGTATACTGTCAGTCTTAATCAGTTATAACACCCAGGTATGCTGTACCACGAAGCAGATAAATGTTAAAATATAATCGTTAAAGTTAGAATTTACTGTTGATATTGAGAAACATATAAAGTAACAATCATTGAAGTGAATGATAACAATTATTTTTGACCATCCACACTGTGAATGCCTCACTAGGTTCTGTACCATTCTTAGTGTTCTTCCTCATGTTATATCACCATCTAGAACACTTCTTAATCTGGAATGAAGCTTGATAGAACTTGTATCCCCTAGGGCAGGGGTCCCCAACATGTGGCCCTTCTAGGAAATGAATGCGGCCCTTACATGAAGTTATGAATTCACTCTTATTTAGGTTCCACACTGCACAATGTCAACAATTACAAAATAATATTGTTATTTATAAAAATTACAGAATTCTGCCTTCCCTTAAGGGGCATGTAAGTACTCCTGTCTTCTAATAACATATTCATTTTTCCACTATACTCTACCTTGTCCATAATTACTATCGCATTTGCTTTGTCTGTTTCGTAAGGTGAAGTCCAGGATCTAACATGTTACGTGCCTCTTAAATTTGACTTTTCAAATTGGCCCTTTCATACAAAAAGATTGGGGACTACTGCCCTAGGGAATGCCAGTGCTTTACTTTAAGCATGTTGTACACTCTCACCATTAACATCATGTCTTCAGTATAGTTAGGCTTGTTATAAATGAGCAATTTGTACTGGCAGCAGCACTCTTGTTTCACCTTGGCTAGGCTTCACTACCTTATGACCTCGTGCATGACCTTCCCTCCTTACCCTTAACACTCATTATTGTCTTTTGTGTACTCTAATGGTAAACTTTACATTTAATAATAATTGGCTAATATATATATATATATATATATATATATATATATATATATATATATATATATATATGTCGTGCCGATTAGGTAAATCTTGCGATTTTGGCTTAAATAGCAACGCTCACCTTGCCATATAAGACAAGTGAAAATTTGTGTATGCAATAATTTCGCCAAAATCATTCTGAACATAACGAAAAAAAATATATTTCATTGTGTTTGTTTATTATTAAATTAATGTTAACGTATCTAAAATATATTTAGTTGGGTTAGGCTAAATTAAATTGCGCTTGTTGTAATAAGGTTAGGTAGGTTTTCAAAGTTTCTCTTGGTACAAAATTATAAATTTATACATTAACATAAATTAAAAAAAAAATATCTTTAAACGTATAAGAGAAAATTTTAGAAAGGACTTAATTTTAGCTGAGTTCTTGCTAATTGACCAGTTTTACCTAATCGGCACGATATATATATATATATATATATATATATATATATATATATATATATATATATATATATATATATATATATATATATATATTTGTGTGTATGTTCATTTTTCCTGAACTTTAAAACACGAGGATAAAAATTTCTGTAAGATTTTCTTCGTTCTTATTGTGAAATTAAAATATTCAATTGATAATTCAAAAGACTGTATAAATTTTGGTTACTGTAGTGTGTGTGTGTGTGTGTGTGTGTGTGTGTGTGTGTGTGTGTGTGTGTGTGTGTGTGTGTGTGTGTGTGTGTGTGTTTACGTGTTTGTGTTGCTTGTCTGTACGTTTGTGTTTGTGTGTACTCGTTTGTGGTTGCAGGGTCGATTCAGCTCCTGGCCCCTCCTCTTCGCTGGTTACTACTACGTTCACTCTCTCCCTGCTCCATGAGCTTTATCATGCCTCTTCTTAAAGCTATGTATGGATCCTGCCTCCACTACATCACTCTCCAGATTGTTCCACTTCCTGACATCTCTATGACTGAAGAAATACTTCCTAACATCCCTGTAACTCATATGAGTCTTCAACGTCCAGTTGCGACCCCTTGTGCCTCATCTCCGAAACATCTTGTCCCTATCCACTTTGTCAGTTCCTCTCAGTATTTTATATGTCGTTATCATGTCCCCTCTATCCCTCCTGTCCTCCAGTGTTGTCAGGTTGATTTCCCTTTTACTTTGTTGCAAACCTTTGCCCTTTCTCTAATTTCTTAATGTGCTTGACCAGGTGTGGGTTCCATACTGGTGCTGCATACTCCAATATGGGCCTGACGTACACGGTGTACAGTGTCTGATGACTCCTTACCTAGATATCGAAACGCTATTCTTAGGTTTGCTAGGCGCCCATATGCTGCTGCAGTTATTTGGTTGATGTGGGCCTCAGGAGATGTGCTTGGTATTATACTCACCCCAATATCATTCTTGAGTGAGGCTTGCAGTCTTTGGCCCCCTAGCCTGTACTCTGTCCGCGGTCTTTTTTGACCTCAATCTTCATGACTTTGCACTTGGTGGGGTTAAACTCCAGGAGCCAGTTGTTGGACCAGGCTTGCAGCCTGTCCAGATCCCTTTGTAGTTCTGCCTGGTAGCCCCGTCCGCTTGAATTCACCGCATTAGCTTCACGTCGTCTGCAAACAGGGACACTTCTCATTCTATCCCTTCCGTCATGTCATTCACATATACCAGAAACAGCACTGGTCCTAGGACTGACACTTGTGGAACCCCACTCGACACAGGCGCCCACTCTAATATAATAATAATAATAATAATATTTTTATTTGGACATGATACAAAGAATTACATTTGGTTATTGAGATTACATGAGGTGTACATGCCAAAAGCCCCTAGTATGCAGGGCATTTTGGGCAGACTTAAAATTAACTTAAAACTAAATTGTAAGAATTTTTGTAAATAGTATACAATGAGTAAAGGTGAGTATTTAAGCTATGAAATTTGAACCTCATCACGTACCATCACTCGTTGTTTCCTTCCTGTCTGGTATTCCCTGATCCATTGCAGTGTACGTGTGTGTACTCACCCAATTATAGGTCGATTCATAGCTCCTGGCCCCGCCTCTTCACTGGTCGCTACTAGGTCCACTCTCTGCTCCATGAGTTTTATCATACCTCTTCTTACAGCTGTATATGGATCCTGCCTCCACTACATCACTCTCCAGACTGTTCCATTTCCTGAAGAATTACTTCCTAACATCCCTGTGACTCATCTGAGTTTTCAGCTTCCAGTGTGTGTGTGTGTGTGTGTGTGTGTGTGTGTGTGTGTGTGTGTGTGTGTGTGTGTTGTTGTTGCTGCTGCTGCTGCTGCTGCTGCTGCTGCTGCTGCTGCTGCTGCTGCTGCTGCTGCTGCTGCTGCTGCTGCTGCTGCTGCTGCTGCTGCATGCCTTGCTGCCGCTGCTGCGCTGCCGCTGCCGCTGCGCGCTGCACGCTGCACAGCTGCGCATGCAGCGCGCGCAGCCTGCCGCTGCGCTGCCGGCAGCAGCACGCGCTGCGCGCTGCCAGCGCAGCAGCGCCTGCTCCGCAGCCGCGCTGCACTGCACGCACGCTGCGCCTAGCTGCGTGCGCGCTGCAGCAGCATGCCGCGCACGCGCGCTGCTGCTGCGCTGCGCTGCCGCAGCGCGCACGCTGCTGCTGCTGGCTGCTGCTGCAGCCGCTGCGCGCGCTGCGCGCTGCAGCTGCGCTGCGCTGCTGCTGCGCTGCTGCTGCGCAGCTGCGCGCTCGCGCTGCTGCCGCGCTAGCGCAGCGCAGCGCGCGCTGCGCAGCAGCTGCTGCGCGCGCAGCTGCAGCGCAGCGCGCGCGCGCGCAGCTGCGCTGCGCGCAGCGCACGCGCTGCAGCAGCGCGCTGCAGCAACAGCACGCGCGCGCAGCTGCACGCAGCGCATGCGCACGCGCGCGCTAGCGCGCAGCGCAGCTGCGGCGCGCTGCAGCGCAGCGCGCGCGCGCGCGCGCCAGCGCACGCAGCTGCGCAGCAGCTGCGCGGCTGCGCTGCTCGCGCGCTGCTAGCGCGCGCGCAGCGCGCGCGCACGCTGCGCTAGCGCCGCGCAGCGCAGCAGCAGCAGCAGCAGCGCGCAGCAGCACAGCAGCAGCAGCGTGCAGCGCTGCGCGCAGCTGCTGCAGCATGCTGCTGCAGCGCGCGCAGCATGCTGCGCTGCTGTGGCAGCAGCGCGCGCAGCGCACGCTGCGCTGCGCTGCGCGCGCAGCGCGCTGCTGCAGCTGCACGCGCTGCGCTGCGCGCGCTGCGCTGCGCTGCTGCTGCTGCCGCTGCTGCCAGCAGCAGCGCTGCTGCTGCGCTGCTGCTGCGCAGCGCAGCATGCGCTGCTGCTGCTGCGCGCGCCGCTGCGCGCTGCGCTGCTGCTGCGCCTGCCGCTGCACGTCTGCGCTGCTGCTGCTGCTGCTGCGCTGCGCTGCGCTGCTGCGCTGCTGCAGCTGCGCTGCTGCTGCTGCTGCTGCTAGCTGCTGCGTGCTGCTGCCGCTGCTGCTGCTGCTGCGCGCTGCGCTGCTGCTGCTGCGCTGCCGCGCTGCTGCTGCTGCTGCTGCGCTGCTGCTGCTGCCGCTGCTGCGCGCGCTGCTGCTGCTGCTGCTGCTGCTGCTGCGCTCGCTGCTGCTGCGCTGCGCGCGCGCGCAGCGCTGCGCAGCGCGCGCGCGCACGCCGCTGCTGCTGCTGCCGCTGCAGCGCGCTGCGCTGCGCTGCGCTGCTGCGCTGCTGCTGCGTGCTGCTGCGCTGCTGCACTGCTGCTGCTGCAGCTGCTGCGTGCTGCTGCTGCGCTGCGCTGCGCTGCTGCGCTGCGCTGCCAGCTGCTGCCGCTGCGCTGCGCGCTGCCTGCTGCTGCTGCTGCTGCACGCTGCGCGCGCGCTAGCGCTGCGCGCGCTGCTGCGCTGCAGCGCGCGCTGCTCGCTGCGCGCGCGCTGCTGCTGGCGCTGCGCACGCAGCAGCAGCGCAGCAGCGCGCTGCTGCGCTGCGCTGCGCGCTGCTGCTGCTGCCTGCTGCCGCTGCTGCTGCTGCTGCTGCTGCTGCGCGCCGCTGCGCTGCTGCTGCTGCTGCTGCTGCTGCTGCTGCTGCTGCTGCTGCTGCTGCTGCTGCTGCTGCTGCTGCTGCTGCCGCCGCCGCTGCCGCCGCCGCCGCCGCCGCTGCCGCCGCCGCCGCCGCCGCCGCCGCCCTTTCTAGCTTTCATTTACTTTTTCCATAAGAGAGTAACTGAAATGTGTCCACATTGAACAACACATTGTTTCGTAAATTCATGCAAATTCTTGTATCGTCTTAAAAAAGAAGAGAGACAAAGCTGTGAGTTGAACAATATCATCTGTAGATGATTGGTTCACAGAACCGACAAGTTGATAAAATAGACACATTGTCAGTCCATCAATCTTGAAAAGATTGATGGACTGACAACATCGACTCAAGGCTGAGGGACTGATTACCTCAAACTCCTGTTCTTCACGATTCTACTTTGTATTGACTGATGAAGCCACTGTGTTGCATATGTGGCGATGCTATGATTATTGTCTGTCTGTGTCAGATAAGAGGATGAGAAGGTTGTGTCTTGCGTTCTAAAGTGAGTAGAAGGTTAAAGTCTGCATTATTGTGAATGAGACACTTGTACAATTTTGGGGAATCTTTATTGAGGGAACGTTTCGCCAGCGAGTGTTCTTCAGCCTGGAGCCGATGTATTCAGCCCATGAGTGTTAATATTGATGGTCTGAACACATCGACTCCAGGCTGAGACTGATTACAAAGTCACAGTGTGACTTTGTAAATGGTCCATGTCGGACCGAAACGTCGTCGTAGCTTCTCTGTCGTTTATACGGGTTAAGTGTGTATTCTTAAGTGGAATACAGAGGAGCCGGTTAATAAGACCGAGCACCTACCATTATTTTTCTTCAATACTGTCACATTCACAGTAATGTTTATGTTTTGTACAATAAGTCAGTGAAGTTAAGGCTTTCTAATATCTGTCAAGAAGCAGTTTTATTATTTCTGCTGTGTTTACCATTGTATACTTGAACACATTTGTTTAGCCATGATGGAAATTTGCCCAAATTTAGCCTTGATCTGCATCCTCCTGTAATAACTGTGCTGGTTAAACTGTTTTGTTAAGTTAAACTGTTTTGTTAAGTTAAACTGTTTTGTTAAGTTAAAGTTCCAGCTTCATAATGCCGTCCACTTGCAAAATTTGGTAGGAATTTGGAAAATCATGTTGGTTGTTGCAGTGTGTTGTGTGTAATATTTTAACTGAGTCTGGAGACAGACACTTGTGCAATATTTGGGAATCTTTATTGAGGGAACGTTTCGACAGTCAGTGCCTGGCTGTATTGGACTGAAGAAGTCACTGGCTGCAGAAACGTTTCCTCAATAAAGATTCCCAAATGTTGCACAAGTGTCTCTTCAGCATGTTGGTTTTGCAATCCATTTATATGATGGCCGAGTCTACATGCTCTCCCTGCCTGCAATACGTGTCTGCAATACGTGTTATTTTCTGATTTTACTTTTGGGATGATTTTTTTAAGATTAAGAAACATGTGCAGCAGTTGAGTATCTTTACTGACTAAACGTTTCGCCTACACAGTAGGCTTCTTCAGTCAAATACAAAGGCAGCAGTAGTAATGAAATAAAGATGGAATCAGTCCCTCACCCTGGAGAAGAGTTGAGCTCCATGTAGTTGAACTCTTCTCCAGGCTGAGGGACTCCAAGGTTGGTGGACTGATTACATCATCTTTATTTCATTACTAATGCTGCCTTTGTATTTGACTGAAGAAGCCTACTGTGTAGACCAAACGTTTCATCAATATATATATTCAACTGGTACACATGTCTTAATCATCAACCTGTCAGTATTTTATACCATTTTCAACATCCTCTTGGAAGCGACCTGACTAGAAGTCAGATCTTCCCTCCATGAGTATAAGTAGCGGGGGATATTTGACCTTCATTACAATTTAATTCTATAGGGATAGATAATTTAGTGTTTTGAACCTTTCTCATCTGAAGGGGCCTAGTTCCTAGGCCTTTTGTGTATCCACATGTTCTTGCTCTACCGTCCACAGGGTGGATATGGGGGGCATAATAAACTAGACGCTTAGGCGGCAAAATCAATTATCTGATGTACGCGGCGTCAGAGGTATACTACTGGACGCTGCCAGCATATTAATGAGTCTACATGGAGGGTGTTCCGGGGGTCAACGTCCCCTCGGCCCAATCCTTGACCAGGCCTCCCGGTGTATGACGGCCTGATCAACCAGGCTGGTACTGCTGGCCCCCATACAGTTCAACGTTCGAGCCACAGCCCGGCTGATCGGGCACTGAATGTTTACATCTCTTAGTCTACGTTGCAGCAGGTGGTTTTAAGAACATAACAATGGAAGAACACTGCAGCAGGCCTACTGGCCCATACAAGTCAGGTTCTCAAAAGCAATTATTCATAAGAACATACGAAAGGAGGAACCCTGCAGTAGGCCTACTAGCCCATACTAGGGGACTCATCCTCAAACCCAAGGCCCACTTACAGAAATATTTGCCCAACCCATTTTCAATGCTATCCATGTAATAAGAGCACTGTAGTCTTTAAAGCTTCGGTGCTCTTCACCAACTCCAAGGCTGGGGGACTGATTGCCTCATCTTTTGTATATAATTCTACAGTCTTCACATTATGTCCTTGTATTAATAAAGTCAATGGTTGGCGAAACGCCTACAAATAAGGATACCCAGATGTTACACATGTTTATCTTGAGGTGGGAAGCAAGTGCCCCTCTTGAAGGAAGGTACCTTGAAGGTGGTACCTTGAAGGTGAAGTCTTCTTGAAGGTGGTACCTTGAAGGTGAAGTCTTCTTGAAGGTGGTACCTTGAAGGTGAAGTCTTCTTGAAGGAAGGTACCTTGAAGGTGGTACCTTGAAGTTGAAGTCACCTTGAAGGTGAAGTCTTCTTGAAGGTGGTACCTTGAAGGTGAAGTCTTCTTGAAGGAAGGTACCTTGAAGGTGAAGTCTTCTTGAAGGAAGGTTCCTTGAAGGTGAAGTCTTCTTGAAGGAAGGTACCTTGAAGATGAAGTCTTCTTGAAGGAAGGTACCTTGAAGGTGAAGTCTTCTTGAAGGAAGGTACCTTGAAGGTGAAGTCTTCTTGAATTAAGGTACCTTGAAGGTGAAGTCTTCTTGAAGGTGGTACCTTGAAGGTGAAGTCTTCTTGAAGGAAGGTACCTTGAAGGTGAAGTCTTCTTGAAGGTGGTACCTTGAAGGTGAAGTCTTCTTGAAGGAAGGTACCTTGAAGGTGGTACCTTGAAGTTGAAGTCACCTTGAAGGTGAAGTCTTCTTGAAGGAAGGTACCTTGAAGGTGAAGTCTTCTTGAAGGAAGGTTCCTTGAAGGTGAAGTCTTCTTGAAGGAAGGTACCTTGAAGATGAAGTCTTCTTGAAGGTGGTACCTTGAAGGTGAAGTCTTCTTGAAGGAAGGTACCTTGAAGGTGAAGTCTTCTTGAATTAAGGTACCTTGAAGGTGAAGTCTTCTTGAAGGAAGGTACCTTGAAGGTGAAGTCTTCTTGAAGGAAGGTACGATGGAAATAAATGGTATAAAATACCGACACAATGGAAAAATAAACACATAAGCAGTATAATGTGATCCTTTATTGACAACGTTTCGCCCACGCAGTGGGCTTTATCGAGTCACAAACAGATCTACCTGGAAAATGAGAAACATGGAGATATATATAGGGTACAGTCAGGTGGAGAATGCTGGGTCAGGTGGAGAAAGCTGCATGTCACAGTCTTAAAAGTAGTGTGATAGTTAAAAACATTGTGTGACTTAAAGGACCTGCAGTGTACCATTCTTGAGTTCTAGGTGGGATAGCGTTGAAGAAGTTTCTTGGCAATAGGTTCAACTATGTTGTAGAAGCCGTTGTTCTGGTTGAAGTTGTTGGATATACAGATGAGTGATGATTCTAGGATTCTTCGGTATTGCGTGTTGTCTTCTCTGGCGATGAGTCTTGCGTTTCTGTAGTTGATTAAATGGTTGTGTAAATTTCGGTGTTGAACACAGGCATTTCTTGAGTCGTCAGATCTGCCTGCGTACTGGTGTTCTGAAATGCGTGTTTGTAGGTCTCTGGATGTTTCGCCAACGTATAATTTGCTGCAGCCATTACAAGGGATTGTGTATACCCCTGCCGTGGGTTGAAGCTTTTCCTGTCTGTTACTGGTAATGTCCTTAATGGTGGTGGATGTGGAGGTGGATACTCGGAATGAGGTCTTAGAAAAAATGTTGGAAACTTGTTTGGAAATGGAGTTGGTGGGAAGGACTATGTATCTCTTCTCAGCAGTGTCTTCTCTGGGTGTGTTGAAGATGTTTAATGCCCGTCGTCTGCAGTCTCTAATGAAGTGACGAGGATAGTGAAGTTTAGAAAAAACTTGTTCAATGAGGGAGCATTCTTCTTCAAGGAACTCACTGCTGCAGATTCTGAGTGCGCGTAGGAAAAAGCCTATAAATACACCACGTTTAGTTTTGGTATCGTGGTGAGAGTAGAAGTGGAGAAGATCGTGTTGATTGGTAGGTTTTCGATAGACTTTAAAACGAAATTCATGGTCAGCTTTGCAGAGAACAACATCAAGGAAAGGAAGAGTGTTGTCGACTTCTTCTTCTAGTGTAAACTGGATTGATGGCTCGACCTGGTTGAGTTCGTGTTGGAGAACTTGAACGTTGAAGCGTCTGGGAGTTATGATGAGAATGTCGTCAACATAGCGGAGCCAGGTGACCGAAGAGGGAATAATAGTGGAAAATCGCTCGGCTTCCAAATGTTCCATATATAGGTTAGCAAGGACGGCACTAAGTGGCGATCCCATGGGTAGTCCAAAGGTTTGCTGAAAGAGTTGGTTTTATACCACTTATTTCCATCAGATCTTCCCTCCATGGGTATAAGTAGCGGGGGATATTTGACCTTCATTACAATTTAATTCTATAGGGATAGATAATTTAGTGTTTTGAACTTTTCTCATCTGAAGGGGCCTAGTTCCTAGGCCTTTTGTGTATCCACATGTTCTTGCTCTACCGTCCACAGGGTGGATATGGGGGCATAATAAACTAGACGCTTAGGCGGCAAAATCAATTATCTGATGTACGCGGCGGCAGAGGTATACTACTGGACGCTGCCAGCATATTAATGAGTCTACCTGGAGGGTGTTCCGGGGGTCAACGTCCCCTCGGCCCAATCCTTGACCAGGCCTCCCGGTGTATGACGGCCTGATCAACCAGGCTGGTACTGCTGGCCCCCATACAGTTCAACGTTCGAGCCACAGCCCGGCTGATCGGGCACTGAATGTTTACATCTCTTAGTCTACGTTGCAGCAGGTGGTTTTAAGAACATAACAATGGAAGAACACTGCAGCAGGCCTACTGGCCCATACAAGTCAGGTTCTCAAAAGCAATTATTCATAAGAACATACGAAAGGAGGAACCCTGCAGTAGGCCTACTAGCCCATACTAGGGGACTCATCCTCAAACCCAAGGCCCACTTACAGAAATATTTGCCCAACCCATTTTCAATGCTATCCATGTAATAAGAGCACTGTAGTCTTTAAAGCTTCGGTGCTCTTCACCAACTCCAAGGCTGGGGGACTGATTGTCTCATCTTTTGTATATAATTCTACAGTCTTCACATTATGTCCTTGTATTAATAAAGTCAATGGTTGGCGAAACGCCTACAAATAAGGATACCCAGATGTTACACATGTTTATCTTGAGGTGGGAAGCAAGTGCCCCTCTTGAAGGAAGGTACCTTGAAGGTGGTACCTTGAAGGTGAAGTCTTCTTGAAGGTGAAGTCTTCTTGAAGGTGGTACCTTGAAGGTGAAGTCTTCTTGAAGGTGGTACCTTGAAGGTGAAGTCTTCTTGAAGGAAGGTACCTTGAAGGTGGTACCTTGAAGTTGAAGTCACCTTGAAGGTGAAGTCTTCTTGAAGGTGGTACCTTGAAGGTGAAGTCTTCTTGAAGGAAGGTACCTTGAAGGTGAAGTCTTCTTGAAGGAAGGTTCCTTGAAGGTGAAGTCTTCTTGAAGGAAGGTACCTTGAAGGTGAAGTCTTCTTGAAGGAAGGTACCTTGAAGGTGGTACCTTGAAGTTGAAGTCACCTTGAAGGTGAAGTCTTCTTGAAGGTGGTACCTTGAAGGTGAAGTCTTCTTGAAGGAAGGTACCTTGAAGGTGAAGTCTTCTTGAAGGAAGGTACCTTGAAGGTGAAGTCTTCTTGAATTAAGGTACCTTGAAGGTGAAGTCTTCTTGAAGGAAGGTACCTTGAAGGTGAAGTCTTCTTGAAGGAAGGTACCTTGAAGGTGAAGTCTTCTTGAAGGAAGGTACCTTGAAGGTGAAGTCTTCTTGAAGGAAGGTACCTTGAAGGTGAAGTCTTCTTGAATTAAGGTACCTTGAAGGTGAAGTCTTCTTGAAGGAAGGTACCTTGAAGGTGAAGTCTTCTTGAAGGAAGGTACCTTGAAGGTGAAGTCTTCTTGAAGGAAGGTACCTTGAAGGTGAAGTCTTCTTGAAGGAAGGTACGATGGAAATAAATGGTATAAAATACCGACACAATGGAAAAATAAACACATAAGCAGTATAATGTGATCCTTTATTGACAACGTTTCGCCCACGCAGTGGGCTTTATCGAGTCACAGACAGATCTACCTGGAAAATGAGAAACATAAGAACATAAGAACATAAGAAAGAAGGAACACTGCAGCAGGCCTACTGGCCCATGCGAGGCAGGTCCAAGTCTCCCACCGGCTTAAGCCAATGCCCCGACCCAGCCAGGTCAGGTTACATCCACTTAAGGAAGGAGCACGGCATCTGACCTAGTAGCACAAACTAGTCAGGTCCAACTCGCACCCACTCATATATTTATCTAGCCTATTTTTAAAACTACACAACGTTTTAGCCTCTATAACTGTACTCGGGAGTTTGTTCCACTCATCGACAACTCTATTACCAAACCAATGCTTTCCTATATCCTTCCTGAATCTGAATTTATCCAACTTAAAGCCATTGCTGCGAGTCCTGTCAATACTAGATATTTTTAGCACGCTATTTACATCACCTTTATTTATTCCTGTTTTCCATTTATACACCTCAATCATATCCCCCCTAATTCTACGTCTTTCTAGAGAGTGCAGATTCAGGGCCCTAAGTCTATCCTCATAGGGAAGATTTCTGATACATGGAATCAACTTAGTCATCCTCCTTGTACGTTTTCCAGAGCATTTATATCCATTCTGTAATACGGTGACCAAAACTGTGCAGCATAATCTAGATGAGGCCTAACCAAGGATATATAGAGTTGAAGAACAACCTGAGGACTCCTATTATTTATGCTTCTTGATATGAAGCCAAGGATTCTGTTCGCTTTATTGCGAACACTTATGCACTGCTGTCTTGGTTTTAGATTACTGCTAACCAGAACTCCTAAATCCTTTTCGCAATCAGTAGTATTAAGATCTACATTATTTAGTTTATATGTGGCATGGTTATTGTCCTGTCCAATATTTAGAACTTTGCATTTATCTATATTAAACTGCATCTGCCACTTCTCCGACCAATGCATCAGTCTATTCAAATCTTCCTGGAGTGCTCTAATGTCCTCATTTGAATGAATTGGACGGCCTATTTTGGTGTCATCGGCAAACTTGCTTATGTCGCTATTTATTCCCTCATCTATGTCGTTTATGTAGATTGTGAACAACAAGGGGCCCAATACTGACCCCTGTGGAACACCGCTTGTGACACTTCCCACTCTGATTTCTCCCCATTTATGCAAACTCTCTGCTGTCTATTTGTCAACCATGCTTCTATCCAGGAAAAATTTCTCCTCCTATTCCGTGTGCCTTAATTTTCCTCAATAGTCTCTGATGTGGGACTCTATCAAAAGCCTTACTGAAGTCCATATACACAACATCATATTCATTACCATGATCTACCTCCTCAAATACCTTAGTGAAAAAGTTATTAAATTTGTAAGGCAGGAACGCCCTTTGTAAAACCGTGCTGAGATTCATTGATTAATTTATGCTTTTCAAGATGGCTACGAATTGCCTCGGCTATTATTGATTCCATAAATTTTCCCACTATGGAGGTTAGGCTTATTGGTCTATAGTTCGAAGCTAAGGACCTGTCTCCTGCTTTGAAAATAGGTATTACATTTGCAATTTTCCACTTATCTGGCACCATGCCAGTTTGCAGTGATATGTTGAAAAGATTAGCCATAGGTTTGCTAAGCTCCTCTTTACATTCCTTTAGAACCCTTGCATAGGACTGCGACCACTTCGTGACCACTGACCACTGACCACTGACCACTGACCACTGGAGATATATATAGGGTACAGTCAGGTGGAGAATGCTGGGTCAGGTGGAGAAAGCTGCATGTCACAGTCTTAAAAGTAGTGTGATAGTTAAAAACATTGTGTGACTTAAAGGACCTGCAGTGTACCATTCTTGAGTTCTAGGTGGGATAGCGTTGAAGAAGTTTCTTGGCAATAGGTTCAACTATGTTGTAGAAGCCGTTGTTCTGGTTGAAGTTGTTGGATATACAGATGAGTGATGATTCTAGGATTCTTCGGTATTGCGTGTTGTCTTCTCTGGCGATGAGTCTTGCGTTTCTGTAGTTGATTAAATGGTGGTGTAAATTTCGGTTTTGAACACAGGCATTTCTTGAGTCGTCAGATCTGCCTGCGTACTGGTGTTCTGAAATGCGTGTTTGTAGGTCTCTGGATGTTTCGCCAACGTATAATTTGCTGCAGCCATTACAAGGGATTGTGTATACCCCTGCCGTGGGTTGAAGCTTTTCCTGTCTGTTACTGGTAATGTCCTTAATGGTGGTGGATGTGGAGGTGGATACTGGAATGAGGTCTTAGAAAAATGTTGGAAACTTGTTTGGAAATGGAGTTGGTGGGAAGGACTATGTATCTCTTCTCAGCAGTGTCTTCTCGGTGTGTTGAAGATGTTTAATGCCCGTTCTGCAGTCTCTAATGAAGTGACGAGGATAGTGAAGTTTAGAAAAACTTGTTCAATGAGGAGCATTCTTCTTCAAGGAACTCACTGCTGCAGATTCTGAGTGCGCGTAGGAAAAAGCCTATAATTACACCACGTTTAGTTTTGGTATCGTGGTGAGAGTAGAAGTGGAGAAGATCGTGTTGATTGGTAGGTTTTCGATAGACTTTAAAACGAAGTTCATGGTCAGCTTTGCAGAGAACAACATCAAGGAAAGGAAGAGTGTTGTCGACTTCTTCTTCTAGTGTAAACTGGATTGATGGCTCGACCTGGTTGAGTTCGTGTTGGAGAGCTTGAACGTTGAAGCGTCTGGGAGTTATGATGAGAATGTCGTCAACATAGCGGAGCCAGGTGACCGAAGAGGGAATAATAGTGGAAAATCGCTCGGCTTCCAAATGTTCCATATATAGGTTAGCAAGGACGGCACTAAGTGGCGATCCCATGGGTAGTCCAAAAGTTTGCTGAAAGAGTTGGTTTTATACCACTTATTTCCATCAGATCTTCCCTCCATGGGTATAAGTAGCGGGGGATATTTGACCTTCATTACAATTTAATTCTATAGGGATAGATAATTTAGTGTTTTGAACCTTTCTCATCTGAAGGGGCCTAGTTCCTAGGCCTTTTGTGTATCCACATGTTCTTGCTCTACCGTCCACAGGGTGGATATGGGGGGCATAATAAACTAGACGCTTAGGCGGCAAAATCAATTATCTGATGTACGCGGCGTCAGAGGTATACTACTGGACGCTGCCAGCATATTAATGAGTCTACATGGAGGGTGTTCCGGGGGTCAACGTCCCCTCGGCCCAATCCTTGACCAGGCCTCCCGGTGTATCACGGCCTGATCAACCAGGCTGGTACTGCTGGCCCCCATACAGTTCAACGTTCGAGCCACAGCCCAGCTGATCGGGCACTGAATGTTTACATCTCTTAGTCTACGTTGCAGCAGGTGGTTTTAAGAACATAACAATGGAAGAACACTGCAGCAGGCCTACTGGCCCATACAAGTCAGGTTCTCAAAAGCAATCATTCATAAGAACATACGAAAGGAGGAACCCTGCAGTAGGCCTACTAGCCCATACTAGGGGACTCATCCTCAAACCCAAAGCCCACTTACAGAAATATTTGCCCAACCCATTTTCAATGCTATCCATGTAATAAGAGCACTGTAGTCTTTAAAGCTTCGGTGCTCTTCACCAACTCCAAGGCTGGGGGACTGATTGCCTCATCTTTTGTATATAATTCTACAGTCTTCACATTATGTCCTTGTATTAATAAAGTCAATGGTTGGCGAAACGTCTACAAATAAGGATACCCAGATGTTACAAATGTTTATCTTGAGGTGGGAAGCAAGTGCCCCTCTTGAAGGAAGGTACCTTGAAGGTGGTACCTTGAAGGTGAAGTCTTCTTGAAGGAAGGTACCTTGAAGGTGAAGTCTTCTTGAAGGAAGGTACCTTGAAGGTGAAGTCTTCTTGAAGGAAGGTACCTTGAAGGTGAAGTCTTCTTGAAGGAAGGTACCTTGAAGGTGAAGTCACTAGTGTCTAATTGACATGTGCCTAGGACAAAATGGTAACTAACAGTGGCTTCATCAGTCCAATACAAAGAAGAAAGTAGTAATAAGAGGAGGAGTTTGAGGTAATCAGTCCCTCGGCCTGGAGTCGATGTGTTCAGCCCATCAATCTTAAAGTAAATACAGCATAAGGCAAATAAGAAGAACATAAGAACATAAGAAAGGAGGAACACTGCAGCAGGCCTGTT